>JAHPZR010004777.1:50000-88236 GCA_019787425.1 Platygyra sinensis
GAGGCAACAAGTTGTATTGTTAAGGCCAAGAAATAATTCGTAAGATTTTGAGATCGTCCGCGTGAAGTTTGTTCTCAAAAAACTGTTGTTGACTGACGTTTCGAAAACTTGAGTCTAAGTCATCTTCAGAGTCACGTGAATAGTGTTGTCAGGCGATAGTGTTATATCTGTCTGACCCGTATGATTGGTGAGTTTAGCGATGACGGTATTGGGTGAAAGACTCATGTAAAGTTTGTCAGCATTTATTGGTCGGTTTCAGTAGAGTAAATTTCGATCGGTCCATTATTAGTCAAATAACCCCACACAAACTGATATGTTTATAGCGTGATAATAATGCTCAGTACTGCTGCTCGAATCACGATTAAATTAACTGTTACATACCTATATCCTGAGCGCGGGCAGCCATTGGTCGTTGGAAAACAACAATAAACTTGTAAGCATCAAGACGAATTTCCAACAAGTTGTTGATAAGAGCGAAGAATGGACCAAGAGGAAAGGTGGCAACAAACAGCGTTACAAAGCCATACAGGATAAATGAAAGAAGGAATGACACGGTTTTTAAATGCGTAATTACTCCACGAGGTGTCTTAATGGATAGAACCCTGGGGGCTGGATCAAATGGTCAGGGTTTGAGCCTTAGGTACGGTCAATGCATTGTGTTCTTGGGAAAGACAACTGGGTGTCGGTAAAAGTCATGCCAGAGGGTAATCCTGCAATGGAATAGAAACTCATCCAGGGGGTTCACGCTACAAAAACCAAGATATGTTGTTGTCTGATGGGCCGCCAGGCTTGGACGCAGGTTTACTTCCAATTACTTTTGTTATTTTATTCATTACTAATTGTTAATGAAAAGCCAAGTTAGGGAAATGCCGAGTTTAGTCGAGGCAAATTTTTAATACCCATGGAGCTTACATACCGCGCAAGTGTGCCAAAAAAAGTACGATTAGGTATTTACCGTGTGCATAACTCTGGCCAGGTGGGGTCCATGACTTGATATAGAAGGATACGAGGACAGTACACGACAGGGCTTCTGATTGGCTTATTTTGAATGTGGATACACAAACGAATCGTGTTGTACTCTACTGCGTGCACTTCTTACCCATTTCAAGGTATTCATAAAACAATCCGTGCGCGGGATACTGGTTCAAATCATAGTCCAGCTCCCAGCGAGTGTACTCGGTCAAGTCTGGTGTTTCAATGTTCTGTCGGCCCTCCACCAGTTCTGCAGCTTCCTACAAATGACAGACGACAAGCGTAATCGCTTCTCAGCGAGAGTCACTAACCAACGATTAACAATATGTACACACAATGGCAGATCATGTGGACAAAGTTGGAATCAGTGTTCAAGTCATTTTGAATCTTATTTCTTCGAATCACAATAAACCAAGTGATTAGTAACATATTGTCTCTTGTCTAGCGCTGTTTTATCAACAAGGTTTCTCAATCTACAATGATTTCATAGAACACATAGGCGGATCGATAGCACTCTGAACTCCCGATTGCGCACTTCAGTTTAAAGCCCTTGTCGGAATCATTGTGCTGTGTTCTTGAGCAAAACACATCTCCCTCACAGTAACTCCTTACATGCAAGAATATAATGTTAACAAACAGACAACTAAAGCACCCTGGAAAGTGTTGGAGGTAACCTGCCTTATCATGCTATCCAGATGCAAAGGGGGAGGGGGCAGGTTTGTATTGTGTTATCTTATGCTGTGTTTTTTGTTCGTTTCTTTCAGTGTAATCCGGCAGGTTGTTTATTCGACCTCTTGGTGCGGCTGGCAGTCATTATGGTCGGAAAACAGATCTTAAACAACTTCATTGAAGTAATTGTGCAGTAAGTACATGCAGCTGTTCAAGTGATTGCTGAAACATGTGAAGTGTAACTTTTGACGGCTAGAGGAAGCTGGAGAATACACACTGGTCTTTTACATGACACGCTAAAGCTGCATCAACCCCATGTTTCTTCGTTTTCCTCGTTAAGAAGGCTATCATTATATTCCAGCACTTTTGAAACAGCTAGACTTTGACGGGTGAATACTACCAATACTACCACCGTTTATCAAGTGATGCTACAATATTGATATCCCTACAAACCAGCTTCTTCATTCAAAAATAATTAATATAATTTGCTGGTAGCCTATGAATCATCCTTGGATGATCCGATGTATGTCCTGTTCCTGAATGATTAAATGCCGGTGAACCCCGCGGCTAACCACTAACTTCACTGATTGCTCTGTTGCCAGCAGGGATTTTCGTGATGGTGCAGTGGTAGCACACCCGACTAGTAACCAGGGGGACGCGGGTTCGATTCCCACTCACGGCATATAAATGTTTTTTTCATTCAAAAAGGATCAGTTAGTAGTTCGCTGTCGATATTTCTTCATTCAAACTACTTAATCAATATAGCAAAGCGTTGTGTATCCTTTGGATCCTACTAACTTGTGACTACATCGTTGGATTTCCAGCTTCTTCATTCAAAAATAATATATATATAAATTATAACATAACCAAATAGTGAGTTGAAATCCTCATCGGCTATTAGAGTGCTCAATAGTTAGACTAGAGCAATAGACAATAATAATCGAAGAGCTGGATTATTTGGTCCAAGACATTTAATCGCTACTCAGAGTTTCATGCTTCGTTGGAAGCAATCATCAGGCGACTGCCAGAAAAACGGTTACAATCAGAGATATATGAAAAATTGAAAACAATACATACTGGGCGTGGCGCGTGGCGTGTCTAGCGGGTTGCTACGGCTAATTAAGTGATGACATTTTTCAACAAAAACTTCCTAGAGTGTCTACAGCACGATATAAGCTCATTTCGATTGTTTAAAGATGACATTTCAGGTTTACATAGAATAAAATATTTCTCCCACAAACACAAATTACATTTCTTTGTCACATTGGAATAAGATCGAGCTTGTTTAATTTTACGCCATTTGATGTTGTACTGAATGTTCCGGTCTTTTAAGTTCCACACATGCTTGCTAAGTTCGGTTGCGTTTCTATACCGTTCGTTGCGAAATGAGCTTAAATTATAACATATATGCATGCATGCATACATACATGCATACATACATACAAACTTTATTGAAGCTCCCTAAGTGGGTTTTGCAGCTCAATAAAATAGCCCTTTTCACGGTTAGCTTTCCTCATTTGCATTACAATAAAATGTAGCATGTATGCGAGGCAATTTCGGGCTATTTCGCACTTTTAGCCCGAAATTGCCTCGCATTCACGTTGATTACATTGTAATGCAAATGAGAAAAATTAACCGTGAAAAGGGCTATTAAAACTTAGAAATTTAAATTTAAATTAATTAAGAGTATAAGTACAATGATATTATAATTACAAAAAATTGTCACGGAAACAGCAAGAACCCTAGGTAAATTATGAGTACGGCTACTTTTGTGAAAGGTAATATTTTGACAAAATCTTAACAGTTGTCTGTTACGGTTTTTAAGCATATTGTTATCTTGTGTCCAACCGACGAAAGTATGGACATCTGAAGGCCACATTTTCGACCAGGAACTAATATTTCGCTAATTGGAGTACCTTTCTCGTTATTCTAAGTTTTATAGTCCTTCGTCCTCCGGAGTTCTCCCTAAAAAGCGGTAGAATATGATGTTGATATTAGGAATAGGTCTTCTGCCCAGAGTTAACCACTGCCATTCCTTTTTATCGTTCTATCGTTTTAATGAATAAATTGTATCGCGGATGTCGTAAGTGCTTTAGTAAACGTACAGCCAGCTAGGGATTATTGGGGCTTTGTACTATCATTGAACTATTTTAGATTTGATCGGATCTTATATCTGCGCACTTAATTTACCTTCAATAGCACGTAGTTCTTGGTAAACAAATGTGGTATTTTTAGTTTTACTTGTTTGCCAAGTCAGCCGCCTCTATGTATATGATCATGACGCACTTGGTTTCCCATTACAATATCACACTTTCTTTGAAACACTACATGCACTTATGTATATAGGACCGTGGTGACATGAGAAAAATAAACAACGAGATAGAGAAAAATACTGTTGTTCAAATCCGTCCCAGTATTAAAGAAATCTTCCTTCATGCCTCTCTATTGTCACTATAAATGGTGAGTTTAACTAAAAACAACTAAACAGAATTAATTAAATGTAGTTCAGTCGTCAAAGTTGATTACCTTTTTTTGGGTGAACATTCTCGAGCATGTACCAATAGAATTTTTCTACGCATTTCTGGATCCGGAGAGCTGAAGAAGAAGATTAATATAGATCAAGGTGAAAAACGAAATGTATACTCTCTTACCTAGCACGTCTTGAGATAGTAGTTCAAAAAGTGCTTGTAAACATGTTTACGGGAAAAAAGATACGTATCATCGACTGTTTTAATATTCAACCCTAGCCTACGGAACAAGCATCAATCTTACTAAATTCAGGATATATCGAATTATATCCTCTTTTTGTAGAAATCGACTAGGTAGGATTGCGCCAATGAAACAGAATGAACATTTCATCATCTACAAGTTCTGAAGGTCAAAATATTATAGTCTGAGTGACGTATTGTAATGTCATCGTCAATATATTGCCATCGTTCAATATATACGGGTTATTGACCGAGCGTCAGGTCAGGGTGGCTAGATATTGGCGTAGTTCCTTTCTTCCGTGTTTATGGACCGAGATAGAGTGGATTTCTATAAACACGCGAAATAATAATAATAATAATAATAATAATAATAATAATAATAATAATAGTAATAGTAATAGTAATAGTAATAGTAATAGTAATAGTAATAGTAATAGTAATAGTAATAGTAATAGTAATAGTAATAGTAATAGTAATAGTAATAGTAATAGTAATAGTAATAGTAATAGTAATAGTAATAGTAATAGTAATAGTAATAGTAATAGTAATAGTAATAGTAATAGTAATAGTAATAGTAATAGTAATAGTAATAGTAATAGTAATAGTAATAGTAATAGTAATAGTAATAGTAATAGTAATAATAATAATAATAATAATAATAATAATAATAATAATAATAATAATAATAATAATAATAAACGTATTTAGGGTATTTATTATTGCTTGATTATCTGTTGCGGAACAAAGCATGTAATTCCGAGCGGCAAGGCAAAGCTATCTTTCTCGCTACAATAGTCAATCATGAGATCGCAGGATCTCGTTCATCACGCCCACTCTCAGAGCTAACCGAATAATAAATAATGATCGTATATTGCATGTATGGGCGTTTTGCTTTGTACATATCCTAAAATAGAACAATGTTGTGCAATTCGGCTTCGTTTTGCTAATTTGTACACTTAACTTTAAACTTTAACCACAGAGAAAATCACTGAGGTCAATGAGCCTAGTGCAGGGCCAGCGCCTTACTTACAGATTACCGGCGTAAGTAATTCTACCATCTCAATATCTAGGTAAAAGCGTCACGTCTTATTTCTAGGAAGTATTGAAATATCTAAGCGATCAAATAGATATGATACATGTAGGATAACATCTTGAAAACAGAATGCAAGAGAGAAAGGAAATTCTTTTACGCCGTAACCTTTTGGAGCCTGGCACATCATAATCAACATTTTGCAGAAAGTCAATCTACCTACCCTGGAGCAATTGTAATCAGACCTGTATGGGCTCTCTGTCAACAACATCATTGAATTCGGTTTGCTTTGCTGTTCTGCAACTGTCATCACTTCTAGTCTGCCGCCGCCACAAAAATTTCTAAGAAAATCACCGAGCCTTGAAAGTCGAAGTGGAGTAAAATATTGTTGCCGAAAGTAATAATGCCCTGCATGCTTACTGTCACTTTTAGGGACCATTTGTGTTTGTCGTGTTAGAAAATAGTTTACTGTTGCTATCGTAAAAGTATTGGATACTGGTGATTCATGGTGTCCGCGTGTAAGAAGAACGAGTAAGCGTTTTCTTGTGATTTTATTGGATCAATTTTCTTTCTTAATATTTGAATACAAGAATGTACTTCTAGTTTGCTATATTTGCTTTGCAATTTGGACGTAATGTTTGTGACCAAAAACGGATTTTTATTCTAACACTTCACTTGACGTGTCTTTAGACAATAGAAATACAAGTGTAGATTCGGCCATTCGATAACCGTGAAGTAAACGAGTTTCCATGTTTGATGCAATAATAATAATAATAATAATAATAATAATAATAATAATAATAATAATAATAATCGGTGGATGTTGTCCTTCAGTAGCATTGTAAATAAAATAGTTAAAGATTCAATTGAGGCCTTGCACTACTGTAAAATTGATGTTAAAATCGTTAAAAACGTTTAAGATCCAAGCTTTCGCCGATCTACGGCATCATCAGGGATAAGGAAAAATATTCCGCGTAGGGCTTATATACAGATGTAAAATAAAAATGTGTGAAAAGCGAAGGAATGTGGGGGTAAAATGCCTGGGATGAATAATGAGGTACAAATATGAATAAAAATGAGTGATATGATCTAATGAACGGGTGTGAAAACAACACAAAAAACAAAAAACAAAAAAAAAGGAAGGTTCTAGATATGCTAGATAATTTTAGAATAAAAGGTCCGCGAATTCGCTGCATTCCTCTCGGGAATTGATGGTAGGATTGTACTTTCGTATGTAAAACGCTTCGAACAGTCGTAGATTTGCAGGGTCGTTTTCTAGTACAATACTCTTGATTTCGATGCCTTTGTAGACATTGTTTTGGCATTTAGAGAGGTGTTTCTTCACGGAGGAGTTATCATTGTTCAGGTGTTCTCTCACACGATCGTGGATAAAGCGTGTAGTGCTCCCGATGTAATGTTGGTTGCAGTTGTTACACGTGATTTGGTAAACAGCATTGCGTGTTAAGCCCAATTTGGTGCCGGAAATAGGGCAGTTAGCTCTCGTGCATGTCCGTTCCTTGTTGTTGTGGGAGAGAGCTCGTCTGAGAGTGTATGATTTGTGCGCGACTCGTACTGGTATACCTTCTTTACGGAAAATGCTTGTGATTCTGTAGTTTAGACGCTCGGAGAAATATGGGATCTTCAGGTACGACCATTCGGTGTTGAGAGGTCGAGGGTAAGACACGTACACACAAGTTGCCCTAGCTCACCTCAGCGACTCCAGCACCTATCAAAAAGTACCCCGGATGTCGGCCAAAACAGTCGAGAACAAGGTCAACTTAACTTGGAAAAACGTCTGCCTACAGAACGAGATACCCTCTTTTGTCCGGAAGAGCTTCATCGCCACAAACACCGATCTTCCCCGGTTCTACCACCTCATCAAGACACACAAAACCGGCCCAGCTATTAAAATACGTCCTATTGTATCTAACACCAATGGACCAACCCAGCGTCTCTCATGGCTGCTCGCCAACGCCCTTAAACCAATGCTGAAAGACGTCCCAGCACATCTCGAAAACAGCCTCGAACTTATCAAGTGCATCCAAGCCGGCGATTTCACCACTAACAAAACCCTACCATACCCATGCAGTCTCGATGTAGTATCCTTGTATACGTCAATACCCATACAAGAAGCCATTACTAACACCACCGACAGAATCCACAGCCCAATATTCCACCTCGCCAAACAAGACATTATGGACCTTCTCACAGTAACATTAAACAACATGTACTTCTCATTTAATGGTCAAGTTTTCCGCCAAAAAGAAGGCCTTCCTATGGGTTCCAATATCTCAGCTATTCTGGCCATCCTGTTCATGGACAGACTCGAAACCATTGCTCTCTCTTCACATTTATCCATAAGCCCCTACAAGAGATATGTCGACGACATTTACCTCCAGGCAACTAGTGAGGATATGGCAGACCAATTCCACTCTACAATGAACAATCTGCACCCCAAATTGAAGTTTGAAATCGAGAAACCAGAAATTACACCAAGTGGCCACTCACTATCACTACTTGATTTCAAAGTAACCATCTCCAAAGACGGCAAAAGCTCTTTTGAATTTTACAAGAAAACAGCCAAGAAACCAATATTCGTTCACCACCAATCAGCGATACCGAAAAAATCAAAGATAAATTTCATTCGTAATGAGCGAAAACGCATCGAAGATAAATGCTCTACAAAAACGATAGCCAGGGAACATCAAAATAGTTTTGACGACGTCCTCCGTCTCAATGGGTATCCTGAAAGCATTATAGACCAAACTAAACATTCCCAGAGCCATCAGAAAAACCCTCGACCTCTCAACACCGAATGGTCGTACCTGAAGATCCCATATTTCTCCGAGCGTCTAAACTACAGAATCACAAGCATTTTCCGTAAAGAAGGTATACCAGTACGAGTCGCGCACAAATCATACACTCTCAGACGAGCTCTCTCCCACAACAACAAGGAACGGACATGCACGAGAGCCAACTGCCCTATTTCCGGCACCAAATTGTGCTTAACACGCAATGTTGTTTACCAAATCACGTGTAACAACTGCAACCAACATTACATCGGGAGCACTACACGCTTTATCCACGATCGTGTGAGAGAACACCTGAACAATGATAACTCCTCCGTGAAGAAACACCTCTCTAAATGCCAAAACAATGTCTACAAAGGCATCGAAATCAAGAGTATTGTACTTGAAAACGACCCTGCAAATCTACGACTGTTCGAAGCGTTTTACATACGAAAGTACAATCCTACCATCAATTCCCGAGAGGAATGCAGCGAATTCGCGGACCTTTTATTCTAAAATTATCTAGCATATCTAGAACCTTCCTTTTTTTTGTTTTTTTGTTTTGTTTTCACACCCGTTCATTAGATCATATCACTCATTTTTATTCATATTTGTACCTCATTATTCATCCCAGGCATTTTACCCCCACATTCCTTCGCTTTTCACACATTTTTATTTTACATCTGTATATAAGCCCTACGCGGAATATTTTTCCTTATCCCTGATGATGCCGTAGATCGGCGAAAGCTTGGATCTTAAACGTGTTTAACGATTTTAACATCAATTTTACAGTAGTGCAAGGCCTCAATTAAATCTTTAACTATTTTAATAATAATAATAATAATAATTTTAATTATTGAGGGTAGCACTTAACAGTAAACACTGAAAGACTAGTTTCCTGATATTGATCGAGCATGGAGTTGTCACGTACACTCATACAAAACGGCAAATAAAAAAAAACAAAGGTCGTTTCTCTGACAGTGCAGCTGCCAGTAAGCTTGCTAAATACCACACATATTCTTTATTTATCATTCAAAACTGAAGTCCTGTACTGTAAAAAAGTTACCCAGTCCGATATGAAGACAATATTGAACGACGATGAATCACTCTGATTGAGTCATTCTTAGATATTGACCCTCTCCACTGTCATAGTTATTAAATGAGCAGATTGCTAATAAGTTATTTAACTTGTTATAAAAAAAAATGCTTTTTAGTAACCTGTCATTCGACTGTTCACTACAAACGTATTAGGACCTCTGCATACTGTACTACAGGTAGGCAGCTATTGACTGGTGTAGTTAAGTAGACAAGTTTTAACCAATCCATAGAAAGGAAACTCTCCATAATTTCAGCAGTTAGGTTTCGTTCTGAAGAGAGAGACGTTCTGATCCTTTCCCTTTTTAAAGCTGGCTTTCCTTGAGATTTTGCCTGAAGAAGTCGCCGTCAAACCTTAGTATGGACGCCGAGTAAAGAAAATAAGACTGTTGGGCTCTTGGGGAAAGATAATTCGCTTTTGAAGCCAAGGATACCATTGAGTGGCTAGGGGCGTATTGTGTTGCCGCGTTGACATGTGGGGCATTACGTAGTTTGAGTATGTTGTTAGTTCTCAATCAGGGTAAAGTCGATGAATAAAAAACCCTGCCCTGTAAATGGCTGCCCAAGCAAGTTAAGCTTTCTGGAGTCTTCTGCCCCTTCTGGAGTTTTTTGCCTTCAGTGTCCCGCACATTTAATTAAACTTTTATGACTCATGCTTGTTCGGTGAAGATGACTCAATAAAGCCCCGGTCTAAAAAGACCTAAAGAGGAGCGCTCAGCCAATATCCGAGTTTATTACGAACTAAATAGCTTCAGAGGGCAAATAATTAATATAAACCAGTCCGATTGCTTTATTTCCAGACTAATATTCTTTTAAATGCTGAACCGATCTTTCTTAGACATTTTTTCGTAGTTTTATGGCTCAAATTTTCTGAACGAGCTTGGTTTCACAATTAAGCCGAGGTTATTTTTCTAAACCCCTTTTTGTCTTATGTGCAGAAGTCAGACTAAGGGTTGAGTATTATCCTTTTTTTTACGCTTGATGAGTAAACTGATTTAGTAATGAATCCGTCTTTTTCGCTCGTTACTAGACTAGCCGTTAAAAAAAGTTGTGCCTTCTTTACAATTAAATCTAAATACCGATACTGTTATTCGGAGTGGCAAAACATCTATGTCAAGATAAATTTTGCCTACAGACACATTCGTCTTCATGCAGTTTTTCATAGGGGCTCTTAAACAGAGGCAAATGGTAACTTGGAACTAAGATTTCGATCTTCGGTTGCAGTTCAGTCATGGCTGTGACGCCTCCTCTGTTCATGTTGCTAGTTATCTTTGGGATCATCGCTCATGCTGAGTTGTCTGGACCCTCACAAGGTAAGAAATGTGTAGCAGACGATTGAAAGAAAAATTTGGGTTGGTGTACTAGTCAAACTCATGTTTTTTTTTTTTTGTTGGCTGGGGTGTTGAAGGGGGGTGTGGTGGGTGAAATGGTCATTACGTTAATGATGACGAGTGAAATCCCGTTCAAGGTCTGAAATGTTCGATGCCCCTATTTCAATTGCTAACAACGTTGCAAAAATTATTCTTAACACGCAAGTTTTTTTTTTTTTTAGGTGAGGCACACTTCGAATGTCCAGTGCAAAGTTCGGACTATATATACACTTGCGTGAAAGCTGCAGCATGTCCAAAAACCTACCCGATTGACAAGAGTCATTACTTCGTCTGTCCATTAAAGGAAGCGAGATGCTGCGGAAGGTAAGAATTTATATCACAATGTACCTTGACATCACGAACCAAACGTCGTTTGCCACCATGTCAGTCGCACATTATAATTTTACCCCCAATTTTTCAAATCAGCTTTCTTTTTCCTTGGGAGTTTCTCTGTGGGTTTGGTTTATTAAGGCCAATAAGTTATGTAGAATTTAGTATTTTTGGCTCGTGATCATAAAAGGTTTATCATTTTGTAGCTACGACGTTAGTAATGGTAGTTCTACTGCCCGACTGAGTGAGTGAAGCTGCGCGAACACTGATCATGATGTGCCATCGATCAGGTTCATGTGTGGGTTTGTCCGCTGGCCTTGCTCTGTATCTCCTATAAAGATCGTGATTATGCTTCTTGTTCTCTAAACTTTAGTTTCTATTGGTTGTTTCTAGAGCTTCATAATTCACTTCTTCAACTAAAAATGTTGGGTTCGGCTTCTACAAGACTGATCTTTAATTCTCCAAGGCCAGTTCGTCCCGTCTGTCCCATAAATAGCTACCGATAAGCTATTTAAGTCCATGTGCACTTCGCTATAGTCAATTACCCGAAGCAGTAGTAGCAGTAGAAGCAGCGGATGTTGTGCTAGACAGTAGTTTGAGAAAAAATGACTTAGAGAGTAGAATAGAGTCCTTGAGGGGCGGATCCAGGATTTTTCGTAGCTACTAAGGGTGCACCACTAAGGAATGGCGTAACGGAGTTGTGAGATAAGGCGGATAAGAAGAAAAAGGCTTTGTACCAGGAAGGTGGGGGGCGGGGGGGGGGGGGGGGTGAGGAGGAGGAAGAAGGGGTAGATGAGTACCTCTGACCAGTTTATCATTGGAAAGCCTCCTTCACCGCTAATGATATTTGTATTGTTTTGCTTGTACACGTGCTTGTCAGTTCTCGTCTTCGTGAAAACCAGGCTTAGTAAAAAGGCTAAGTACCTCTGATGTCAATCTTTCTGGAGATGGTGTTATGAGATACTCATAGTACGTGGTGTTTTACTTATTTTATAGAAGTGGTAGTCCCAGTGGAAACCAGTGACGCTGGCTGGCTGGCCCCCCCAACGCTAGAGGACTGCGAATAAAACGAAGTGAAATTCATAAAATTTCATGATTCCTGCACCCGTTAGAAAAGTCATATACTAAGTGGTTAATGGATTGTTATAAAGCTAAGCATTAAATTTGGCTGACTAAGTGAGCCCTAAACAATAAAAAAAAAAGTCCAAAAAGCATAAGGTGTTATAATGCATTACGTGTCATTGTCATTCACAGAGTGAAAACCGTTGGAAAGTGAAAGAAAAAAACTAGTAGTAAGTGCTACAACATTTGTAGTTTTGGTGACAACTCCCTTAAATTAGAAAAAAATATATTACAAAATTCTGCACTCTTTGTTAACAAAAAATATATATATATACATATTACAACATGCTGACTTGGGCTCCTGAAAATGGGAAATCCGATTTTCGCAGAACTCTTTTTTAAATATTTTCCTGGAAAGGTTTTCGCCAGTACTACCGACAGGAGAACGCCTTCGGCGGTCCATATGTCGAATCCTGGGAGAAAAAATACCTGAGGAAGGATGCCCACACTACCCCTTTCTGTAAAATCTTGTGTCCGCCCCATAACTTACCGCTGTCCAGACTCTATGGAACAATCTTTCTAAACGGTCCAGAAAGACAAAAGACATATTCCTCATATGATTTGAGATGTTGCTCATCTTTATCGCGAATGGCATGATTGACGTCATTCTACCTATTCTTTATGGTTTCTTCTCCCTAATCTCCGATAAATGTTTTTTGGTTACATCACAGTGCCTTTACATGGACCGAGCAGAGAGCCGTGGTATGACCGCGGGTTGTAAAAACTCGGGCTCTCGAAGGAAAGCCCGAGGCGTTTTGTCTTGGATTACAAATCGAGGTCATAGTGCCAGGCATTCCTAGCGGAAAGTGCAGAAACTGATGATGTAATTTGCCATGCAGCTTAATAACGGAATTTTCGACTAGGAACTAATATTTCACTCATTGGAACATTTCCTATTATTCGACACCTTTATAGTCCTCCGTCCCTTGGAGTTCGCACTAAAAAGCGCTAGAATGTGATCTTAATATTAGGAATAGGTTTTCCGCCCACAGCTAACCAACCGCTGCCATTCGGTTTTATCGTCCCCATCGTTTTAATGACTAAATTGTACTGCGGAAGTCGTTAGTGCTTTAGGTCCTTTAGTTAATGTAAAGTTAGCTAGCGATTATTGGCGTTTTGTACCATCATTGGACTCTTTTGGATTTGATCCGATCATATTTCTGCACACTTAATTTACCTTCAATAGCACGTAGTTCTTGGTAAACAAATGTGCTATCTTTGGTTTTACTTGTTTGCCAAGTCAACTACCTCTATACACGTGACGCACTTGGTTTCCATTACAATATCACATTTTCTTTGAAACAGTTTATGCTCTTATACCTAGTTGCTTGGTAACACGAAAAAATATAAACAGAGAGATAGGAAAAATACTGTTGTTCAGTGCCGTCCCAGTAATAAAGAAATCTTCCTTCATGACTCTCTATTGTTATTATAAATGGTCAGTTTTGGTGAAAACCACTAAACTGAATTTAATTAAATGTACTTCAACCATTTTTTAGGTGAACATTCTCGAGCATGTACTAAAAGAACTTTTCTACACATTTTCTGATGCAGAGAACTGAAGAAGAAGATTAATATAAATACCTATCATGAACTGCTCTTTCCTACCCCAGACTACGGAACAACCATCAATGTTACTAAATTCAGGATATATTGAAATTTATTATTCAACAAATTGTAACACTATCCAAATATGGTCATGACGCTCTCGATATCTGTCATCCGTAGGTGACAGATATCCGGCGATATACGTAGCTTCGTACGTGGGAAGAAAAAGTGAAGTGAAAAAATGTCGACAGAAAGGTTTAAAAATGTTACGAGCTTGGAAATCAATTTTGTTATCAATTTGTTGAATAATAAAACAATTATCCTGCTCAATCTCGCGGAATATCGTCTGATTTTAGCCGACTCGGCCTACGGCCTCGTCGGCTAAGTATCAGACGATATTCCGCGCGATTTCGCAGGATAATTGTTAAATATTTTCTTTTTGCAGAGATCGACTTGGTAGGGTTGCGCCAATGAAACAGAATGAACATTTATCATTTACAAGTTCTGAAGGTAAAAATAGCACTCAGTCTGATTGACGTATGTTATCATCGTTTAATATGTTTAATATGTGTCTAATCGTTAGGTCAGGGTTGCTAGATATTGGCCTAGTTCCTTTTTTCCGTGTTTATGGACCGAGATAGAGTGGAGGTTTGTAAACACGCGTAATAAAAAAAATAATAAACGTAGTGTATTTATTATTAATACTTATTTGATTATCTCTTGCGGAACAAAGTACGTAATTTCAAGCAGACAAGGCAACGCTCTTTCTCGCTCCACTAGCCAAAGTTGCCGAAATCATTAAGCTTACCACCGTTTTCGTTGAATCGCGACCTTAACGAAAACAGAACACCCGCGGAAACGGTTCCAAAATTTCCGTCAATCATACATGTTATCGACAGATCGGATAGAAATCCACCAATCACAGCCCGCTAGTATGACGTAAAGAAGGTCTGAAGGTCACACAAGTGGCTATGATTGGTGGATTTCGATCCGATCTGTCGATAACACGCAAGACTGATGGAAATTTTGGAAACGTTTCCGCGGGTGTTTTGTTTTCCAAAGTCGCGTATCAACGAAAACGGTGGTAACAGGTTAGTTTTGTTTCAGTAGGTGAGGCACTTCACTTCGATTGCTGAAGTATGTCCAAAAACCTTCCCGACTGACATGAGTCATCGATCCGTCTGTCCATTTAAGGAATCGAGATGCTGCCGCAAGTAAGCATTTATATCACAATGTATATATCTTGATATCACGAACCAAAAGTCAAGTGCCACCTTCACAGTCGCACATTATAATTTCACTTCCAATTTTTCAAATCAGCTTTCTTTTTCCTTGAAGGGTTTCTTTGTAGGTTTGATTTCTTAAGCTCAATAATTTAAGTAGAATTTAGTATTTTTGGCTTTTGGCTCGTGATCATCAATCATGAATCATGAATTACCGGATCAATAAATAGACAAAATCAAATAATCGACAGCAGATCAAGTGGATACATGAATATAAAAAGTCGACTTTTTGTAAAATACCGGTAAAAATCCAAACTTGAGCATACGAGCACAGTTCGTATTGCCATGTTCCATTGGATATCTCCACAATATTACTTTTACGTGCAGTCTTTTTAGAAGACTCTTTGTTGGGTTTGCTGAGTAGTTTGCTGCGTAGTGTTCTGCAAAAGCTAAAACTTTCTCGGTCATCTTGTTTTGCTGTATCAAGGAGTTATGGAACCGAAAATAGAAGAAACTATCCTTTAATACATTTCCAAAGTTGGAACTATACCACTTTAACGAGCGAAAATGCCGGTGTTGTGGGCGTCCTCGATAAGTACAAGCAGGGTTCATACACGCTTGTGCTTCTTGTCGTACTGAAAACCAGGCTTAGCAAATCTTTCTGGACAATGGTGTTACAGAAATACTCATCCTGGTATTTTACTTATTTCGTGTTGCAGAAGTCGCAATGGAAGCCAGTGATGGTGGCTGGCAGGCCTGCCCAACGTTGGGGGACTGCGAAAAAAACGAAGTCACATTCATAACATTTCATGATTCCTGTGGTTACTGGGTTGTTAATAAACTCAGCATTAAATTTGGTTGACTAAGTGTGGTTTAAACAATAAAATTAAAGTCCAAGACATATAAGCTGTTATAATGTATTACGTGTCATTGTCATTCACAGAGTGAGTGAAAATCGTATGAAAATATATAGGTGAAAAATAAAATTAGTAGCATGTGCTACAACATTTGAAGTCTTGGTGACAACTTCCCCTAATTTAGAAACAATTTTAGTTACAAAATTCTGCACTCTTTGTTAAGAAATACAGACATAAAACATGCTGACTTAGCCGCCTGAGAATGCCAGAAATCCGATTTCCGCAGACTTCAATTTTTAATATTTTCCGGGGAAGGTTATCACCAGTACTACCGACAGGGAAAAGACTTCGGCGGTTCATATGTCGAATCCTAGGGAAAAAAAATTCCTGAAGGGGAATGCCCGCGGTATCCCTTTCTGTAAATTTCAGTGTCCGTCCCTTAACATAACGTTGCTCAGTATGTATGAAACAACCCTCTCAACGGTCCAGAAAGACAAGAGAGATATTCCTCTCATGATTTGAGACGTTGCTCATCTTTATTGCGAATAGCATGATTGACGTCAATCTAGTATTTCTTTATAGTTTCTTTTCCTTAATCTTCGATAAATGTTGTATAGCTACATCACAATTCATTTAGCTTGACCGAACCGAAAGTCATCAGTGGTATGTGATCGGGCTGTAATCTAATAACTCGGGCTTTTGTAGGAAAGCCCGAGGCGTTTTGTCTTGGATTCCAAATCGAGGTCATAGCGCTAGGCAAACTTAGCGGAAAGTGCAGAAACTGAAGATTTAAATTGCGGTAGCCAGCTAACGGAAGGCCGAGATTTACAAAGAATGGCCTCATCTTGCACACATTTTGGAACTGCTCGGTGCACGAGTTGTATACATTGAAAGGTAGCAAAATTAGCAAAATTCATATCAGACTAGTTTTCTTGAGGTAACCAGATCAATATACGAGTAGAGCTACGAAAACACTGGCTACTGACTTAACTATAATAGAGACAAAAAGCTCCGAGAAGATTGCAGGGGTACCCCAGCATTTAATTCAGCGCTACCCATTTATACAACTGGGTGGAGAGAAGCATAGCAAGAGTTTTGGTAAAGTGCACTTCATTTTGTTGTAATAGATGTAGTAGATGTAGCAATAAAATAAAGACGTCATGATAGATGCGAATTCAGCCATTATACTACTGGACATCTATTACCATGGAATTCATATACTTCAGCCGAGTATTACTTCCACTGAACATAAAGGGCCTAACCCACACACGACCGCTCTCATGAAGCTTTGATAGTTCGGTTGGGTGAACATTGCACCGGTAACGCAAAGTTCGTGGGTTGGAAGCCCGTTCAGAGCCTGAAAACGTTTTCATGAAATGTTTCCAGTAGTGTTATGGGTGCATCGCATAGATCATCAGCACTTCATTTTATTTCTGTATAATTTACAATTTTAATGATTTAAGGTTACAGTATACCTTCATATCTTTTATTTGGGTCAAAATATTGGTCGAAGCTTGATATATAATTTTCTAAAAAATCTTGAAAAATACTAACTATTAGCGGAGAAATCGCGGTTTCACGTTTTCGCTGAAAGAAAAAGTTTACCTCTTGATTGACTGTCCTATGACTTTTATATGCAATCAACGGCCGAGACGACTTTCGCGGGATTATACAGATGTGAAGAATTGGTTAATCAGTTGATCAGCCAAAACTGTAGAGCATCTTCCTTGGTGTAATCGTTTTAGGTATGAATAAAACTGGACCATGGAAATGTCCGTGGACCAGTTCGAAGAAGCGAAGCCAAAATGAGCATATTCATTTCTGGATTCGGAGAGCTGAAGAAGAAGATAAACATAAATCAAGGTGGAAAAGTGGCAATATATCTCTACTCATCTTGAGAAGGATAATTCAACAGGGATAATTCATGATCAACAGTTTTATTCTACCCCAGACAACGGAACAAGCATCAGGATATTTAACAATTATTCCATGAGCGCGCGTTGGATATGAGATGATAGATAGCCAACAAGGCGCGTAGCGCCGAGTTGGCTATAGTCATCTCATATCCAACAAGCGCGAGTGGAATAACTGTTTTATTAAAAACGCCTTCAAAATATAGAAAACTAGACTACAATAAAAACAAAAAGCCCAAAAAATCACGCATACGCTCGCCATTTTTGTAGATCATGGTATAATGGCTCATATACCATGATGGCTAAGCCAATGAAAACTCACGAATTGCATTATCCAATGATCCAGTTTTTAATAAAGCGAAATATAATCTCTTTTTGCAGAAATCGACTTGCTAGGATGGCGCCAATGAAAAAGAATGAACATTCTATCATCTACAAGTTCTGAAGGTCAAAATATTTTAGTCTGAGTGACATATTGTAATGCCATCGTCAATATATTGTCATCGTTCAATATATATGGGTTATTGATTAAGCGTCAGGTCAGGGTGGCTAGATATTGGCCTATTTCCCTTTTTCCGTGTTTATGAACCGAGATGGAGTGGAGTTCTACAAACACTCGAAATAAAAAAAAATACTAAACGTAGGGTTTTTATTATTATTTCTTTGATTTCATCTTGCGGAACAAAGCACGTAATTCCGAGCTAACAGGAAAACACTTTCTTTCTCCCTCCAGTGTCCAATCATGAGAGCGCAGGATCTGCTAGTTCGTCACTCGCACTCTCGCAGCTAACCAAATGATAAATAATGATCGTATATTGCATGTACGGGCTTTCTGCTTTGTCATATCCTAAAATAGAACAATGCTATGCAATTAAACTTTGACCACAGAGAAAATCACTGAAGTCAATGAGCTTAGTGCAGGGAGAGGGCCTTACCTACAGATTACCAGCGTGAGAAATTCTACGTCATTTCAATATCTAGGTTAAGGCGACGCGCGTCTTATTTCTAGGAAGTACTGAAATATCTAGTGATCAAATAAATACATTTAATATAACACCTTGAAAACAGAATGCAAGAGAGAAAGAAAATACTTTCACTCCGTAATCTTTTGGGGTCTGGTACATCATAATCAACATTTTGCATGAAGTCAATATACCTATACCCTCGAGCAATTGTAATCAGACCTGTGTGGACTCTCTGTCAACAACATTATTGAATTCGGCTTCCTTTGCTGTTCTGCAACTGTCATCACTTCTACTCTGCCGCCGCCACAAAAATTTCTAAGAAAATTACCGAGCCTTGAACGTCGAAGTGGAGTGAAATATTGTTGCCGGAAGTAATGATACCTTGCATGTTTACTGTCGCTTCTAGGGACCATTTGTGTTTGTCGGGTTAAAAAATAGTTTAATCACCGTTGCTATTGTAAAAGTATTGGATAACTTGTAATTGATGGTGTCTGCGTGTAAGAATAATGAGTAAGCATTTTCTTGTGATTTGGTTGAACCAATTTTCGTTTTGGAATAGTTGTCAACAAGAATTTACTAATAGTTTGCTATATTTGCTTTGCCATTTGGACGTATTGTTTGTGACCAAAAATGGATTTATATTAATTAAAACACATCACTTGACGTGTCTTTAAACAATAGAAATTCAAGTATAGATACGGCCATGCGCTAACAAGGTCAACAAGCAAACGAGTACCGATGTTTGGTGGTAACACATAACAGCAAACATTGAAAATAAGTTTCCTGATGTTGATCGACCATGGGATGGTCACGTACACACAGAAAAATACCGACAAGAAAAAACAAACAAAGGTTGTTTTCAGACAGTGCAGCTGCTAGTAAGCTTGCTTAATAACACATTTATTCTTATTTATTTTTCAAAACTGAAGTCCTATACTGTAAAAAATTTACCCGGTCCGATATGAAGATAATATTGAACGACGATGAACCACTTTGATTGGCTCATTCTTAGTTATTGGCCCTCTCCGTTGTCATAGTTATTAAATGGACAAATTGCTAATAAGTGATTTAACTTGTTATATAAGAAAACTGCTTCTTAGTAACCTGTCATTCGACTGTTTACTACAACCGTATTAGGACCTCTGCGTACTGTACTACAGGTAGGCAGCTACTGACTGGTAGTCTAGTGTACAAGTTTTAACCAATCCATAAAATTAGGCAACCCTCCAGAATTTCAGTAGTTAGGTTTCGTTCTGAAGAGAGGTATTTTCTGATCCTTTCTCTTTTCAAAGCCGGCTTTGCGTGAGATTTTGCCTAAAGAAGGCGCCGTTAAAACTTAAAATATGCATCTACAATTTTTGGAAACTTTGGCTTTCGAAAACGAAGTAAGACTCGTTAAATTGTGTTCGTAGACACCAATGATTACTTAAACCATGACATACACAAGATTTCGTTTCGGTTACCAGCCCCTCCTTGACAGAGTTAAGTTAAGTTTTTTTTTTTTTTTTTTTTTTTTTTTTTTTTTTTTTTTTTTTTTTTTTTTTTTTTTCCCTGAAATGCATTTGCTGTCTAAACATTGGGCGTATTGACGCCGAGTAAAGAGAACAAGACTCTTGGACTCTTGTGAAAAGATAACTTGCTTTTTAAGCCAAAGATGCCACTAAGTAGCTAGCGGCGTATTGTGTTGCCGCGTTGACACGTGGGCCATTACGTAGTTTAACTATATTGCTCTGTCCGCTAGAGGGTGAGGTCGTTGAACTAAAACCCTGCGCTGTGATTGGCTCCCCGAGCAAGTTAAGTCTTCTGGAGCCTTCCTCCCATTCTGTAGGTTTTGCCTTGATCACTCATGCTTGTTCGGTGAAGATGGCTGAATAAATGGCCGTTTTCTTTTTTGCCAAGTTACTTCGTCCCGGTCTAAAAAAGCCTAAAGAGGAGCGCTCAGCCAATATCTGACTTTAGTATATACTAAAACAGTGGATAATGTTAAACGCGCGCGCTGATTGGCTCGTTAAACTCCTAATATCCTGTACTATTTACCTCCGAGCAACTCGAGCAAAAATGGCGTCCCGGTTTGCACCGGTAACAAGTGAAGAAATCATCCAAATTAATTTTTTGTGGTGTATATTATCTCACTGTTTTAGTATATACTAAAACAACTATTCTCAGTGTCGGTGGCTAGCCACCTCCACTTCGGTGAATAGTTGTTAACTATTACCGAGTAAGTTACTTCAGAGGGCCAATAATTAATATTAACCATCCGGACTTCCAGAGCAATATATTTTTTTTTAAGCTGTTGACCGGGCACTGTCCCTGATTACCGCACACGATCATTCTTAGATATTTTTTCAAAGCTTTATAACTCAAATTTTCTGAACAAGCTTGCTTTCAGAATTAACCTAAGGTTATTTTTGCAAACCCTTTTTTGTCTTATGTACCTGAGCAATCAGAATACTGACATGTTGAGTATTATCCTTTTTTTACAATGTAGAATCGGACTTCTCGCTTTATGAGTAAACTGATTTAGTAATGATTACCTCTTTTTCTCTTGTTACTAGACTAGCCGTTAAGAAAGGTTCCGCCGTCTTTATAATCAAATCTATACACCGATACTCTTATTCGGAGTTGCCTTGTGCTCTTGGTCTAAAACAGACGTGAAACTATCTATATCAAGATGAGTTTTGCCTACAGACACATTCGTTTTCATGCAGTTTTTCAAAACACCTCTTAAACAGAGGCAAATGGTAACTTGGAACTAAGATTTCGATCTTCGGTTGCAGTTCAGTCATGGCTGTATCGCTTCCTCTGTTTATGTTGCTGGTTATCTTTGGGATCACCGCTCATGCTGAGTTGTCTGGACCCTCACAAGGTACGAAAAGTGCAGCAGACATTTGAAAACAAATTTGTGTTGATGTACTAGTCAAACTCATGTTTCTTTTTTGGGGGGAGGGGGGGGGGTGGGATTCGCATTGTTTTGCACCTCTGTGCAGTGTAGCCTAAAAGCTTTAGCAATAAAATGTCCCACAAGGTTAGAAATCCGTATACTAGTAGAACTCTACTAATTTGAATTAAAATTGGGAGAAAACAGATACGTTTTGTAATATGGATTGAAGGGGAAATGGTCAATACTTTAATGATGCCGAGTAAAATCCCGTTCAAGGTCTGAAATGTTCGATGCCCTTATTTCAATTGCTAACAACGTTGCAAAAATCATTCTTAACAAGTAAGTTTTTTTTTAGGTGAGGCACACCCCGATTGCCCAGTGCAGTATTTCTACTACCGTTGCCTGACAGTTCCAGAATGTCCAAAAACCTTTCCGATTGACGAGAGTCATTATTACGTCTGTCCATTAGAGAACCAGAGATGCTGCCGCAAGTAAGAATTTATATCACAATGTACCTTGACATCACGAACCAAACGTCGTTTGCCACCATGTCAGTCGCACATTACAATTTTACCCCCAATTTTTCAAATCAGCTTTCTTTTTCCTGGGGGGTTTCTCTGTGGGTTTGATTTATTAAGGCCAATAAGTTATGTAGAATTTAGTATTTTTGGCTCGTGATCATAAAAGGTTTATCATTTTGTAGCCACGACGTTAGTAATGGTAGTTCTAGGGCCCGACGGAGTCAAGCTGCGAACACTGATCATGATGTGCCATCGTCATGTTCATGTGTGGGTTTGTCAACTTGCCTTGGTCTGTATCTCCTACAAAGATCGTGATTATGCTTTTTGTTCTCTAAACTTTAGTTTCTATTGGTTGTTTCTAGAGCTTCATAATTCACTTCTCAAACTAAAATTGTTGGGTTCGGCTTCTGCAAGACTGATCTTTAATTCCCCGAGGCCAGTTCGTTCTCTCTGTCCCATACATAGCTACCGATAAGCTATTTAAGTGCATGTGCACCTCGCCACAGTCACTTATTCGACTAGTAGAAGGAGTATTAGAAGCAGAAGCAGCAGTAGTTGGAGGAAAAATGTGAAAGACAGTAGTCTGAGATAAAATGACTTAGAGAGTAGAGTAGAGTATAGAATAGAGTAGAGTAGAGTAGAGTAGCGTAGAGTGGAGTGGAGTGGAGTGGAGTGGAGTGGAGTGGAGTGGAGTGGAGTGGAGTGGAGTGGAGTGGAGTGGAGTGGAGTGGAGTGGAGTGGAGTGGAGTGGAGTGGAGTGGAGTGGAGTGGAGTGGAGTGGAGTGGAGTGGAGTGGAGTGGAGTGGAGTGGAGTGGAGTGGAGTGGAGTGGAGTGGAGTGGAGTGGAGTGGAGTGGAGTGGAGTGGAGTGGAGTGGAGTGGAGTGGAGTGGAGTGGAGTGGAGTGGAGTGGAGTGGAGTGGAGTGGAGTGGAGTGGAGTGGAGTGGAGTGGAGTGGAGTGGAGTGGAGTGGAGTGGAGTGGAGTGGAGTGGAGTGGAGTGGAGTGGAGTGGAGTGGAGTGGAGTGGAGTGGAGTGGAGTGGAGTGGAGTGGAGTGGAGTGGAGTGGAGTGGAGTGGAGTGGAGTGGAGTGGAGTGGAGTGGAGTGGAGTGGAGTGGAGTGGAGTGGAGTCCTGCATGGGCGAACAGGATTTTTCGTAGCTAGGAACCGAAGGGTGCGCTAGTAAGGAATTGCATTTTCTTATTGCTAGAGGCTTAAAAAGCCTCATTTTCAACCGAAATTAAATCATTTAAAGTCATCATCATCATCATCATCATCATCATCATCATCATCATCATCATCATCAAAAAATACCGAGCATGAAAATCCAAAATTAAGTCGATATTTCTAAAATTGCGACGAGGACACTTCGTATTGCCATGTTCCATTTAATATGTCCACAATATTTAATAAACGTGCAGTCTTTTTAAAAGACTCTATGTTGGGTTTGCCGTGTACTTCCGGGGTCGGGGTGGGGGGGGGGGGGGGTTGGGCGGGGTTACTCCCATATATGGGCTATATGTTATATAGGTACGTGCCGAGGAATAGGGTGTGGTTTTTGAGGTTCATGAATAGGGCATCTTTTTTGCCCCTTTTGTTACTGTGTTCCTGGTGTGGTTCTTAGATAGAGTAGCTAAATAGTGGAGAGTGAAAGCACCCACTAAAACGAATGTTTGGGTCTCAAAAAGGTATCAGTTTTCCCTTTCTTAGTCCTTAAAAAAGGTTACGGTTCCAGAACCCTCGCGGCACACCCCTATCCAATTCGCAGGGGTACCTCTTCCGGGTGTGTAGTTTGCTGCGTAGCACGGTTCTGCAAAAGCAAAAACTTTCTCGGCCATCTTGGTTTGCTGTATCGAGGAGTTATGGAACCGAAGATAAGGGAAAAATCCTTTGATACATTTCCATAGTTGGCACTATACCACTTTTAAAAACGAGCGAAAGTCATGGCGTGTTTTGTGGACGACCTCGATATCGTTATATTACTACTTGTACACGTGCTTGTGTTCTCGTCTTCGTGAAAACTAGGCTTAGCAAATAAGCTAAATAACTCTGATGTCTATACGCGATCTTTCTGGACAATGACGTTACAGAAATACTTATCCTGGTGTTTTACTTATTTTGTAGAAGTGGTCATCCCAGAGGAAGCTCGTGATGGTGACTGGCTGGCCCGCCCAACGTTAGAGGACTGCGAATAAAAGGAAGTGAAATTCATAACATTTCATGACTCCTGTATCCGTTAGAAACGTCCCATACTAAGTGGTTGATGGATTTTTATTATACTTAACGTAAATTTGGCTGACTTAGTGTGGCCTAAAAATAAAATAAAAGTCCAAGAAGTATAAGTTGTTATAATGCATTACGTGTCATTGTCATTCACAGAGTGAAAACCGTATGAAAAAAGATAGGTGAAAATTTCCCCTAAATTAAAAACGATTTTAGTTACAAATTTCTGCACTTCTTAAAAGATTACAGGCGCTATAACATGCTGACTTAGCCGCCTGAGAACGCCGGAAATACGCATACCTCAATTTTGAATATTTTCCGGGAAAGGTTGGCACCAGTACTACCGAGAGGGGAGCGCCTTCTGCGGTCCATGTGCCGAATCCTGGGGGAAAAACTCCTGAAGAAGGATGCCCCCGGTACCCCTTTCTGTAAAATACTTTGTCCGTCCAATAACATAACGTTGCTCAGTCTCTATGAAACAACCCTCTCAACGGTCCTGAAAGACAAGAGCGATACTCCTCTCATTGCTCATCTTTATCGCGAATACCATGATTGACGTCATTGGAGAATTTCTTTATGGTTTCTTTTCCCTAATCTTTGATCAATGTTGTACAATGCACTTAGATGCACCGAACCGAGAGTCATGGTATGTGATCGGGCTGAAGTCTAATAACTCGGGCTTTTGTAGGAAAGCCCGGGGCGTTTTTTCTTAGATTCCAGATCGGGGTCATGGCGCCAGGCATTCCTAGCGAGAAGTTCAGAAACTGAAGATTTAAACTGCTACAGCTTGCTAACGGAATGCCGTGTTTTGGAAAGAAAGTTTACAAAGATACGGCACATTTTTGGAACTGCTCGGTCTACGAGCTCTATAGATTGAAAGATAGCCAAATTAGCAAAATTCGATATTCATATTAGATTAGTTTTCACGAGGTATAACCAGTGAGCAATATGTATTAGATAGTTACTGGGGCCGACAGCAATACGTGATATATTGCAGTTAGCTGAGGGCGTAGCCCGAAGCTGACTGCAATATATCACATATTGCTGTCGGCCCCAGTAACTATCTGACATATTTACTATTCAATACCCAGTGCCATTGTTCTCTCTCTCTGCACTAAATCACTGATTGCACGCGCCCCTTCTCCTTTGTTCCTGAACACACAAAAGGAAATAATTAGCACTTGTTGATTAGTAGCTCAACTGGGAATTGGTGACTGAGAAGCCTTGCGGTAGCGTTTGAACATTTGATTGCGTTTTGTGTATGTGTGTTGTGGTTTTGAAATTTTTTCAACAAGTAGGTCTCTGAACTACTGCAAAAACAATGTGCAGTGTGAGAAATGCGGTCCCGTTTCTAGTTTGTAATTTACAAGCCTTTGTTTTAACAGTTGGTTTGTGTTTTGTGTTGTTTGTTTTTGAGCACGTGATGTTTTCCAACTGGCGGCTTGCTGAAGAGTTTTAAAACAATGTGAGAAATGCGTGTGTTTTGCACGATGGAATTAATTCGTGCAAGGCGTGTAACACTGCAAATTTGCATACTTTATAAGCCAGAGTATTCAGTTATTTTACTCAGTGCGAACCTGCGTTCAGAAAGACGATAGATTCGTCGGAAGACAAAGAATTATTTATTACACAGAACTCTACGAAGGCAAAGATTTCAGCAGAAATCGAAGGAAATGTCGTGTAACGTTTGGACATTTCTGTCAGTGCTTTATTTCTTTATCGACTTCTAAAGGCGGCGTTTCGATTTTCTTTTTTCAAATAGAGCAAAATTTAGATTGCAGCTTCAGAATGCGAGAAGTTTGACAAAAGCTGGGTATCAGACGGCAGCCGCCGGAAATGGGCGTGGGTTTTGAAAGTCTTTGAGGAATGGAAGAAGCAGAGAAATGAAGCGGTTTTGAAACAAGATTACAGTGGCGAGCCGGTAATTCAAGTGTTAAACGCAAACGGTACTGTTGACAATGTTGTAAGCTATCAGTTTTTGTGCATTTTATACATTAAGTTTCCTAAAACAGGCTGCAATATTTTAAATATTGCAGCATGCTTATTTAGCGTGTTTAATTATATTACCCCTGAGAATTTCCCTGCTAACAAAAAGGACCGCCCCCGTTCTCCTCAGACAGTTAATTTGCATCTTTTAAGACTGCAATCAGTGATTTAGTGCAGAGAGAGAACAATGGCACTGGGTATTGAATAGTAAATATGTATGTAGAGCTACGAAAACACCGACGAAACTTTGGCTATTGACTTAACAAAAATGTAGAACCGACAAACACCTCAGCATTTAATTCAGCGCTAACCGTTTATACAACTGGGTGGAGAGAAGCATAGCAAGAGTTTGCCCAAGAACACATTGTAATGACCCCAGCCAAGGCTCAAGCCTGACAACAGTCCTGCCAGCGCACGGACCATTAGGCCGCCATTGCTAGTCCAGTAACAGTGGAAGCTGTCTTAAGCTCTCTTATTATTAATTTACACACTTGTAAGCGGACAGTTCTATTCACGATTGCCTACACAAAACTCTGTTTGAACTCCCAAACAAGCTGTTTATTTACTCATTCCGGTAATTGGGCATTCCCATAAGCCGCCCTGAACACTTTGAGGGTGAATGATTAAGACTATTCCTTTTTTCATTCAAACATTTGCAACTTGTATCATGCATTTTGTTGCAGTGAGACTGTAAATGTTGCCTGTAATTATGATTTACTCTTAATCATTACTTTAATGGTTAGTCCTAATACTGCAGTCTACAGTACAGTCAAATCTCACGTATAAGAACCTGATTTTTTTTTTTTAATTCAGCCTACACAGGTTCTTACATAAATGGTACTTAAAGAAAATTTAGGCCACCGAGGTTCTTAAAATAGGTTCCTTTAATTTCTATGAAACTCATTTAAATATATTGCAAATATCATATCATAACACAACATCAATCATTTTTTAATGGTAAACAAAATAGACATACAACACAGTACTGTACAGCGCCGCAAATGATCCCCAGACCGGAAATGATCCCCAGACGGGAAATGATCTCCAAATTGGACCGCAAATGATCCCCAATGTGGACCGCAAATGATCACCTCCGAAAAACGAGGAATAACATGGAGTTTAGTTTCCCGGATTTTTCCTATTTTTTATTTTTTATTTTTATATTCATTTAGTTTCATCAACTAAACGATGAATAAGATAAACATGAAGAAAATATATTCTGTTGAGGTAAACTATAATTTCAATATATTCACGACAAATTCAACTTATTTTCTCTTAACAATTCTTTTGATAAATAACAGAAAAAATTCAAAGCTCGTAGACAGCAATACTATTTCTATACAGGTTCGATCTACAACAATATCAAAACTAAAACACAAAAATCTTGAGTGGATTTAATTTTAATGCCATTTCCATGTTAAATAATCTGATTTCAAATCCTCATCATTATAAGACCTCAAAGGCGTGAGAAACTAATTTTATACCAAAGCAAGTGTTAATACCAACAGTAACAGCTTTCGCGATATGTTTATGACCTTTTAGTTTGAGCGAATGAGCCAGGAATTCTGCTTCCCAGCTAGTAGTTAAGGGGGCTTATTGGCTCTGTAGCCAATCAGAGAGCTGCATACAGCACACGTGACTGCTCTCGACCAATCAGAGCACGAGGCATGTCATTAGATGACGTACTTGATTTCTTTGCATCTAATTATCCTTTAAAAATGGCCGACGTGATCAAATTGTCCTTTACGGGCCTCCCTGAGGGAATTTAATTACACAGACAATTGCGATTCTGCGAAAATCTATTGCTCTATTCCTATTATCGGCGCAAAAGAAAGAATTGCTTAACCTTCAAGTACACAATCTAAGCTTTCTAAGGAACTTTGAATGTCAGAAAACCGTCTATTATTGCCCGAGATAGAATATTTTCTGCTGTATGCACTCGCTTACATCTCCTCGAGGGAATTTGATTAGGCAAGACAATTGGAGTTTCGCGAAAATTTATTGCTCTATTCCTATTATCGGCGCAACAGAAAAAAATATTTAATCTCTAAGTACACAATCTAAGCTTTCTAAGGAACTTTGAATGTCAGAAAACCCTCCAGTATTGCCCGAGATAGAATATTTTCTGCTGTATGCACTCGCTTACATCTCCTCGAGGGAATTTGAATAGGCAAGACAATTGGAGTTTCGCGAAAATTTATTGCTCTATTCCTATTATCGGCGCAACAGAAAAAATTATTTAATCTATAAGTACACAATCTAAGCTTTCTAAGGAACTTTGAATGTCAGAAAACCGTCGAGTATTGCCCGAGATAGAATATTTTCTGTTGTATGCACTCGCTTACATCTCCTCGAGGGAATTTGTTTAGACCGACAATTGCGATTCTGCGAAAATTTATTGCTCTATTCCTATTATCGGCGCAAAAGAAAGAATTGCTTAACCTTCAAGTACACAATCTAAGCTTTCTAAGGAACTTTGAATGTCAGAAATCTGTCCAGTATTGCCCGAGATAAAATATTTTCTGTTGTATGCACTCGCTTACATCTCCTCGAGGGAATTTAAGTACGTAAACAATTGGAGTTTCACAAAATTTTATTGCTCTTTTCTTATCATTTGTGCAACAGAAAAAGAAGCTTAACCTTAAAGTACACAATCTAAGCTTTCTAAGGAACTCTGAATGTCTGAAATCTGTCCAGTATTGCCCGAGATAAAATATCTTCTGCTATAACGCGTGTACATGTCCTCGAAGGAATTTAATTACGCAGACAGTTGCAATTATGCGAAAGTTTACAGCTCTTTTCCTATTAGCCCCGAGGGCTAAGCGATCAGTCTGAAGACGCCTAAGTTCGCTAGTGGTAAAACTATTAACCAAATAAACTATTTACAAGGTACGGGGGCGTTGCTGGACGTTCAAAAAAGTATTTACAAACAAAACAAAAGTATAATATAAATATACGAGGATAAATAATAATCTTAAAATAATAGTAATAGTGAAAATATCAAAATAAAAAGTGTTCTAACTCATTCATGAGCTCAGTGGAAATTTCTACACTTTGGGTGTATGCGAACTGAGTAGCTTGCGCTACCGTGTCCTCACGTTCAAATTGTGTAAACCATTTATCCATGTCGTATAACATAGAAGACATACCATCAAGCTCTGTAGCTATTGCAGTTATCATTTCTTCTTGTTTCTGTCTTTTTAGCATACGCTTGACTCTATTTGCTTCTGCCTTTTTCCTGTTTTTCCTGATTTGTTCTATTCTTTTCCCTACCGGCTCCTCTGGTTCCGCTAACATCTGATCCAGCTCTTTGGATAGTCCTTCATCGGTCTCAGAGTCAGAGGAGGAGGATGAATACGCCAATTTCTTTCTTTGTCTTCGCCGAGATGATGGTGGCGGTGGTGGTGGTGACGGCGGCGGCGGTGGTGGTAGTGATGGCGGTGGTGGTGGTGGTAGTGATGGCGGTGGTGGTGGTGGTAGTGATGGCGGTGGTGGTGGTGGTAGTGACGGTACTACTGATTTTTTGAAATCCGTCAGGACAACACGGACCCCAAACAAATCCCGAAGAATTTCATCAGGATCATACTCGTCTTTTCTTTTTCCCTGTCGGGTTCTTGGCACTCGTGGCCAAGCTTTTCGTTCGAGATAGCGTCGTTTTTGTGCCCTCACGAGCTCCGGATTCCTCTTCCTCCATTGCCTCAACATGACCTGGCTCTTGTCTTTATTTAGGGTGTAATATCTTTTCTTCTGTTCACGAACTTTACCTGGATTTTCTCGTTTCCACTCTCTCACACGCTCTCTTGCTCTCTCTCTCTTTCGTTTCAGTGCTGCTGCGGAGGTGGCAGGCATGGTTTCAAAAACTTGAACAGTTAAAAAGGTATGAAAGGCGCTCTATACACACACAAAGATGCAGAGTGACGCGATGCGCTACGGTTGACTCTTATACAACATTGTTTAACTTCAAGCAAGAAACTAGGAAATGCTGAATTTGCATGAAAAATTAGCACCTCTTTGTTTTTTGTTTTTTTTTTTGTAGAAAGCAAAGAAATGAAACCACTAAGGGACTAAAGTTTTAAAGTTTAAAATGCTTTTCGTTTTACTTTCTTAAACACCCGAAATAATTCTCTGTTAACAAATTATGTTATCGTTTTAACTTAACGCTCAATCCTAAGGGACTAAAGTTTTAAAGTTGAAAATGCTTTTCGTTTTACTTTCTTAAACACCCGAAATAATTCTCTGTTAACAAATTATGTTATCGTTTTAACTTAACGCTCAATCCTAAGGGACTAAAGTTTTAAAGTTGAAAATGCTTTTCGTTTTACTTTCTTAAACACCCGAAATAATTCTCCGTTAACAAATTATCTTATCGTTTTAACTTAACGCTCAATCCTAAGGGACTAAAGTTTTAAAGTTGAAAATGCTTTTCGTTTTACTTTCTTAAACACCCGAAATAATTCTCTGTTAACAAATTATGTTATCGTTTTAACTTAACGCTCATTCCTGTGGTAAAACCACATATTCTGTAAAACGGTAACTTTAGTCCTAAGGACATTTTCAGGTAGTAGTAAACCTTTATTCTAATTAGGGTAATCATTTCAGAATACTTAAAAGTATATATATTATCCAACAGGAACCCGAAGGTACGAGTCAACGCACTTTGGATGAATGGTTAAAGAAAGATACACCCTTAAAGGGTATTTTAAAGAAACAATCTTCTGCGTCATCAAGGAGTGTGTCCTTCCTATTTAAAGTGAAAGTCAGAAACGTTTATAAAAATGGGAATCTGTCCAAAAAACACATTTCTTGGATTTAAACTTTGGAAGAAGATTGTGCCAAAACGAAAACACACCTTTCGCACTAAAACGAAGAGAACAAAAGAAGGAGCAAAAACAAAGACATTATCTGAGACAACAACAACTCAAACCCAGACGTGTGCGGATAGTGACTCACATACTCAAAACCATACTTAGAGAGAACGCCCTTTTAGGGTTATGACATTTTTTTTCCTTTCATTTCATAGACATTAAAAAGACACTTCAAGGAGTCCCACCCATTGTAGAGAATGGAGAAATAGTGGAAGTGCAAGTCCTGGAGGAAGGAGAAATCTTTGACCCACACGAGTTTTTGGATGGACTCTCACAGCAATGGAAACAAGACCCTTCTAACACTCCTCAAACCTCTACAGAACCTTTCATGAATCCGCCACCACCCACCCGAAGTGACACTCAGATCTTGTACTCTTGTCCCAAACACCCCAACGACACGTTAAAGAAGAAAGACACCTACACTTTTTACGGTTTTTGGGAGTACTACAAATCCCCTCTCAAGCATTGTTTTGTCAGCTGTGGTGTGAACGACATTGAGCACTACTTAGAGTCTGCCAAATGTCAACTCCACGACTTCTACCTGACCAAACCCATGCACATCATGAAGTGTTACTGCCATCGTCCATTGATCATGTCCATGTCCCAGTCAGAGAAGAATCCAGGGAGACTGTACTTCAAATGTCCCAAACGTTGGTGCGATTTCTTCCAATGGGTGGATCAAGAACCCCGAGGAAAAACCAGAACATGGCTGGAAGAGGGTAGATTCCATGGAATTCGAGAAGGGTATCCATGACCCCAGGGTTTGTTCATACCCCAACAAAAGCAAGCCAAGAAAACAATCAGGTTATAAAGACATGCAACTTTAATTGACTTTAAAGACTTAAGAAGAGTAAACAACATTTTGTTTTTTTCTGAGAGTTTTTGAGTTACAATAAAGGTTACACGTTACACCCAAGCTGTGTCTTCAGGGTAAATGGGGGGTGAAAAAGATGACTGAAGAGTTAATCTGTTGATAATCACTTCATCCTCAGCGTCATAGTGGAGCCATGACAGGAACAATAGCCTAAACTTTACTTCGCGTACACAGAGCATTACTTCCGTGGGGATGTTTCTACTGAACATTCCATACACTGTCTGTCTTATTGATTGAGTAATGGTCATCCACGGCAAGTTGACATAGGCATGGATGTACAGGGTAGCGTTTTGCCTTTGCTGCACGAAGGTGGTGAGTCTTGTATAAAATTCAAACCAGATGGGAAGATTCACATGGTACGGCAAGATCCTCCAGGAAACAATATTAGGATTTTGAATATGATAAGGCACTCCCCTTCGCTGATACCTAATGATAGCATTCGTTGCGTTGGTGACCCTCTCGCGTACCACCTCCTCCCAAGGTAACAGTTGCTTCTCATCTTCATCCCACCGAAGATTTGAAGTTTTGCAATGTCCGCACTTATCTGAGTATTGTAACTCCTGTTGCAAACATCTCTTGTGCAAAACTTTTCCACAGCAATAAGTTTTTGCACTACATCGAGTCAAGGAGTCAATGACAAGGTCACCTTGACAGATGAAACATTTGTCCTTGAACTCATCTACTTCGGGGGTCAATCCTAGTAGTCTTCGACTTCTTCTAACTTCCATTTCGTAAGCCAACAACTGTGTTTGCTCCCTTTCAAAACGTGCAGGTTTTATATATCCGACTAAGAGGGGAGTACCCCTCATCCCTATTTTTTTACCCCTTTGGCCGAGAAGGGAGTGGGACAAGTCTAGAATTGGTTCCCAATGAGGTCACCGTCCCACGATGCTTTGGAACGGGGGGTACCCCTCACCCCTATTTTTACACCTTTGGCTGAGAAGGGAGTGGGACAATTGAAAGATTGGTTCCCAATGGGGTCACCGTCCCAGGATGCTTTGGAACGAACAGGAAGGTATATAAGTGTCATCCGAGACCAGTCACTTCACTCTACATCCTTGGATGTGTATTGAGCGCTAATATCTGTTTTCGTAATGGAGAGGTATAAGAGAATGGGTGCGAAGGGTGTCACAGGCAGTTACAACAGACGTCCTGCACCGTGGGAAGTATGATTCGATTACGAAGACAACGGCCTTTCTTGGAGGCTATTCTAAAAGAGGCTAATCGGAACAGGAGACAGGAGATGTTAGAACATGCTAATGCAGATCAAATCAATGCCGTGAGCGAAATGGTTCTCAACCTATTACGAAACAGAATTCCCGTTCACCCGATCACCATGGCTAAACTGCAACGCTATAAGACAACGCTACGCGAGGTTGGGAAACGCAGAAACTCTGTCAAGAGGCGACGAAAACATCTCCAAGAACAAAAAGGTAGCGGATTCTGGAGCGGATTGCAAGACTGTTTCAAAGCATGTTGTGTTCGATGAAAGGACGTGATGAAAAGGGGTATCCCCTGGAAGGTTTAGATGTGGTACCAGAACATAAAGGAAAGCGGAAACAGTTATACACCAAAGAACAAGATTTTCATGCTGGCAAGATTGAATCCAGTTTGTCTAGACTCGTTGAGCTATTGCAACAAGCTAACGAAAGAGTGGAGAAATTGAAAGACAGTGTGCAGTACTGGAGTCGTAAATACCATAGCTTATACCAAGAACACATGGCTTTAAAGTACGGGGGCCTGTGCGAAAGGTGTCAGACTATCAGAGACACCACACCACCCGGAGACACTATTACTGTGTGTACGAATTGCAGTCGAGATAAAGACACAACAGCTAGTTTGAGGCTTACACTCGAGAAGAAAGAGACTGAACTCTGTTACTGGCAAGACTGCTACGAAACGCTACTGAAACAACATTTCGAGGATGACAGAAGAGATTATGATGGTACCCGCGAAAGAGTTTGACCAATTGGTTCAGTATTACAAAGGAGAAATCACCGACAACGCCTTGTTGCACAAAGCAGGTCGATTGGCTGCCGAAAGTCACGTGATACTCCGTGATAAATCGATTCCAGATTCGATTGCCATCAAGAAAATTAAACCTTTAGCTCGTCAGAGAGGTCGTTTAACTAAACGTATCAGACAAATTGGTCCTTTGTCGAGCAATAGTGCTGATGTCAGCGAAGAGGAGGATGAGGAAGAAGGAGATTTGGTGAAGGGTCCGCTGGAGACCATGTTTAAACAACTGATTAAGAATTCTTCCCGAGGTACGAAGACACCGAAGATCAAGGAAGAAGCTACACCGTCTACGTCAGGTGTTAAAAAGAAGTCACCCGCTGCTAAAACACCCATTCCACCTGACTCGGAATTGGGAACGCTCCTAAGAAAGGCTGACAGTCTCCTGGGTAAAGGCAAACGCAAAGGCAAGGGTAAACGTAAAAACGAAGCCGAACGCTTAAAACCTACAACTGGGTGGGAAGATTGGGCAAAAGGAAAGAAACTGAGAAGAAATCTACAGCACGATTATGACACGACCTAAGACCCGTACGCGCACGTACCGTCAACGAGGGCGTGGTTTCGACATTCAAAAATGGTTGGGCAAGACGGGGATTGAATTTCACTGGCCTGGGTACCAATTTATGGGCCCAGGTACAAAGTTGGCAAAGAGACTCAAACGAGGTGATGCGGGCATCAATCGACTGGACAAGATTGCGAAGCAACACGATATCGATTATTCCAAAGCCAAGAATCTGAGAGACAAATGGAAAGCGGATACAAAGATGATCAAGGCCGTCGAAAAGTTACCCGGGAACAAAACACTGACAGAAAAGATTGTGAAAAGAATCATGCAGGCCAAGAAAAAGTTAAAATTGTAATCAATTCTCCCTTTGGAGTTCGTGTTATTCAATAAATGTTGTAAAGACTCAGACGCTTTGTGTTGATGCTTTACTTTGCTGTTGCTGTTTTGCTTTGATGTGCTAATAAAGAAAACACTTTTAGACCAAGTTAAGTTTCGTTATTAAAGTACCGCAGTTTAAGGAAAATATTTCAAGACAAACAAGAAGTAGCAAATGATTTTATATACTTACCTGCAGTAAGAACTGAGACCACCACGCAAGAAAAGCTTTTTATGATTATAATGACTCAGTTGTGTATAATAGCTTTTTAGTAAATAAGATTTAGTTTTAATGTTATAATATATTTGTATTAACTTATTGTTATTTAGTAGTCTTTTATTTATTTATTTATTTATTTATCTATTAAAATTTTAATTTACTTACATATTAGTTTTATTAGGGCTCCTGTGGATAATATATATACTTTTAAGTATTCTGAAATGATTACCCTAATTAGAATAAAGGTTTACTACTACCTGAAAATGTCCTTAGGACTAAAGTTACCGTTTTACAGAATATGTGGTTTTACCACAGGAATGAGCGTTAAGTTAAAACGATAACATAATTTGTTAACAGAGAATTATTTCGGGTGTTTAAGAAAGTAAAACGAAAAGCATTTTCAACTTTAAAACTTTAGTCCCTTAGGATTGAGCGTTAAGTTAAAACGATAAGATAATTTGTTAACGGAGAATTATTTCGGGTGTTTAAGAAAGTAAAACGAAAAGCATTTTCAACTTTAAAACTTTAGTCCCTTAGGATTGAGCGTTAAGTTAAAACGATAACATAATTTGTTAACAGAGAATTATTTCGGGTGTTTAAGAAAGTAAAACGAAAAGCATTTTCAACTTTAAAACTTTAGTCCCTTAGGATTGAGCGTTAAGTTAAAACGATAACATAATTTGTTAACAGAGAATTATTTCGGGTGTTTAAGAAAGTAAAACGAAAAGCATTTTCAACTTTAAAACTTTAGTCCCTTAGTGGTTTCATTTCTTTGCTTTCTACAAAAAAAAAAACAAAAAACAAAGAGGTGCTAATTTTTCATGCAAATTCAGCATTTCCTAGTTTCTTGCTTGAAGTTAAACAATGTTGTATAAGAGTCAACCGTAGCGCATCGCGTCACTCTGCATCTTTGTGTGTGTATAGAGCGCCTTTCATACCTTTTTAACTGTTCAAGTTTTTGAAACCATGCCTGCCACCTCCGCAGCAGCACTGAAACGAAAGAGAGAGAGAGCAAGAGAGCGTGTGAGAGAGTGGAAACGAGAAAATCCAGGTAAAGTTCGTGAACAGAAGAAAAGATATTACACCCTAAATAAAGACAAGAGCCAGGTCATGTTGAGGCCATGGAGGAAGAGGAATCCGGAGCTCGTGAGGGCACAAAAACGACGCTATCTCGAACGAAAAGCTTGGCCACGAGTGCCAAGAACCCGACAGGGAAAAAGAAAAGACGAGTATGATCCTGATGAAATTCTTCGGGATTTGTTTGGGGTCCGTGTTGTCCTGACGGATTTCAAAAAATCAGTAGTACCGTCACTACCACCACCACCACCGCCATCACTACCACCACCACCACCGCCATCACTACCACCACCGCCGCCGCCGTCACCACCACCATCGCCACCATCATCTCGGCGAAGACAAAGAAAGAAATTGGCGTATTCATCCTCCTCCTCTGACTCTGAGACCGATGAAGGACTATCCAAAGAGCTGGATCAGATGTTAGCGGAACCAGAGGAGCCGGTAGGGAAAAGAATAGAACAAATCAGGAAAAACAGGAAAAAGGCAGAAGCAAATAGAGTCAAGCGTATGCTAAAAAGACAGAAACAAGAAGAAATGATAACTGCAATAGCTACAGAGCTTGATGGTATGTCTTCTATGTTATACGACATGGATAAATGGTTTACACAATTTGAACGTGAGGACACGGTAGCGCAAGCTACTCAGTTCGCATACACCCAAAGTGTAGAAATTTCCACTGAGCTCATGAATGAGTTAGAACACTTTTTATTTTGATATTTTCACTATTACTATTATTTTAAGATTATTATTTATCCTCGTATATTTATATTATACTTTTGTTTTGTTTGTAAATACTTTTTTGAACGTCCAGCAACGCCCCCGTACCTTGTAAATAGTTTATTTGGTTAATAGTTTTACCACTAGCGAACTTAGGCGTCTTCAGACTGATCGCTTAGCCCTCGGGGCTAATAGGAAAAGAGCTGTAAACTTTCGCATAATTGCAACTGTCTGCGTAATTAAATTCCTTCGAGGACATGTACACGCGTTATAGCAGAAGATATTTTATCTCGGGCAATACTGGACAGATTTCAGACATTCAGAGTTCCTTAGAAAGCTTAGATTGTGTACTTTAAGGTTAAGCTTCTTTTTCTGTTGCACAAATGATAGGAAAAGAGCAATAAAATTTTGTGAAACTCCAATTGTTTACGTACTTAAATTCCCTCGAGGAGATGTAAGCGAGTGCATACAACAGAAAATATTTTATCTCGGGCAATACTGGACAGATTTCTGACATTCAAAGTTCCTTAGAAAGCTTAGATTGTGTACTTGAAGGTTAAGCAATTCTTTCTTTTGCGCCGATAATAGGAATAGAGCAATAAATTTTCGCAGAATCGCAATTGTCGGTCTAAACAAATTCCCTCGAGGAGATGTAAGCGAGTGCATACAACAGAAAATATTCTATCTCGGGCAATACTCGACGGTTTTCTGACATTCAAAGTTCCTTAGAAAGCTTAGATTGTGTACTTATAGATTAAATAATTTTTTCTGTTGCGCCGATAATAGGAATAGAGCAATAAATTTTCGCGAAACTCCAATTGTCTTGCCTATTCAAATTCCCTCGAGGAGATGTAAGCGAGTGCATACAGCAGAAAATATTCTATCTCGGGCAATACTGGAGGGTTTTCTGACATTCAAAGTTCCTTAGAAAGCTTAGATTGTGTACTTAGAGATTAAATATTTTTTTCTGTTGCGCCGATAATAGGAATAGAGCAATAAATTTTCGCGAAACTCCAATTGTCTTGCCTAATCAAATTCCCTCGAGGAGATGTAAGCGAGTGCATACAGCAGAAAATATTCTATCTCGGGCAATAATAGACGGTTTTCTGACATTCAAAGTTCCTTAGAAAGCTTAGATTGTGTACTTGAAGGTTAAGCAATTCTTTCTTTTGCGCCGATAATAGGAATAGAGCAATAGATTTTCGCAGAATCGCAATTGTCTGTGTAATTAAATTCCCTCAGGGAGGCCCGTAAAGGACAATTTGATCACGTCGGCCATTTTTAAAGGATAATTAGATGCAAAGAAATCAAGTACGTCATCTAATGACATGCCTCGTGCTCTGATTGGTCGAGAGCAGTCACGTGTGCTGTATGCAGCTCTCTGATT
>JAHPZR010004778.1:0-12500 GCA_019787425.1 Platygyra sinensis
ATACCCGCAACCAGGCAATCAAAAACGGCTTAAATGAAGCAATACTGCTTATGTCAATAAATGAGGCTTTACTTTCAAGACAAAACTTTGTGCCTTTCAAGTAACCAAGATTTAATTCTGTATGAAGGTGATTCGAACTTTTAACGCAAAATCAGTAAAAAAAATACCCCATTTTAAGAACCTGCTGACGCGTAAACAAGCACGGTGACCCCATTTTTTTATTGCATTTTTATTATGTTCATATCATGAATGTTCATTACGCCACGTTTCAAAAAAGTTTGATAGTACAATTTCAAGGGAATTACCTTAAGTGAATTCAGTCAGCGTGATTTTGTCAAATCGTAAAGTTTTATACAACGTAAAGAACTCGAAATAACTGAAATAAATGGAAATCGTTACACATATATGGGTGACTTATTAGAATTTCATTAATACCAGGCCATTTTCCTGTTTGAGACGTGAATCATAGTAGCTGTATTCATTCAAACAAATATTCAGTCCAAAATAACAAATACAACAACCGGGGCCATCTCATGGAGGGAATTTTACCATTGTCATGTACTTCGATTTCAGTAGCTGATATCTTATTCGGCTAAAAAATTGATTGTTAATCTCAATCTGCTGTCAAATTTGTCACTTGATTAATAACGATTTAGATGTACAACTTAACAAAAAGAGAAGAGATATTAAGTTAATTACACGACGTTTCGAGGACATCTTGTCCTCATTATCAAGTGAACAAAAAAAGTGTAAAGTTGACAGTTACTTGTGATAATTTGGTGGCTAGTCTTACGAAGCTCGTTTCGTCCCGGCCAAGGGACTCATCAGAGACCTTTCTGCTTGGCAAACTCGTTGGGCATCATCATTTTGTTAGCGAACGGGACTTTGGGCGCGATGCCCAACGAGTTTGCCAAGCAGAAAGGTCTCTGATGAGTCCCTTGGCCGGGACGAAACGAGCTTCGTAAGACTAGCCACCAAATTATCAAGTGACAGGAAAAATTCAGTGTTGAAATTTAAAGGAGCGAATATACAATATGTTAATTTACATGAACAGTTTCGCCACCTTTTAACATTCAAAGTGATTCCCTAAGGGCGAAACTGTTCATGTAAATTAACATATTGTATATTCGCTCCTTTAAATTCCAACACTGAATTTTTCCTGTGACTTGATAATGAGGACAAGATGTCCTCGAAACGTCGTGTAATTAACTTAATATCTCTTCTCTTTTTGTTAAGTTTTAAATTCATTACTGTTTTTATTTGTTTTCTGTAGCCGTTTGAACAACAATGGCATGCTCCGTGTTACCACTAACAACTTTGATGACCTCCCGGATTTGCGTTTTCTGTTAGTATAAATAAATATGTATCGGTTCCACATTACTCAATGTACATTGTGTTAAATAGAAACAATTCATATTTTATAATATATCATCTTGATTTATCTATTAACTGTGCTAAACTTCTATATATTTTGGCCTTTGTCTGTCTGGTCATGTTTCTGCCGTACTTTAGTCCAAGTTAGAAGCACGACGTCTGTATCGATCAATTTCCCGTACTCTCTCGGCATCTGCTTAACTACTAGTCACTTGCTCAGTGGAACACTAATTAGTTAATGTTCCTTGTATGGAAAGTGACAATTCCTCGACCTGCATGGCACTCTTCCCGCATCTTTAAAAACGCAGATTTCAGTTGAATCTCGAGGCTAATAAAACTGAGATGACGATAAAAACAAGTGTCTTTAAACCAACCCAATTGCTTCACCTTGGAGATTGGTCCCCTCTGACATTTGACGTGGTTTACTTCGCTATCTATTTAGTTACGACCTAACCGTACCACAGAGTAAATAATTAATTCATGCTTTAGCTATTATAAGCAATTACAAGTTCGCAGGTTACGATGACCACTTACTCCAAAAAAATTATCTGGCAGAACGAAGTCAACTTTAATTTGCTCAGACACGCTATCAACGTGCATCTTTGGATTAAAAAGAACACTTACGTATACTGAGTTTTAACGCGGCTTTTTTCTTTTTCTCTTTATTTATTTATTTATTTATTCCATTTACACTGCGATTACAACATAATAAAAAGAATAGGAAAAAAAAAAAAAAAGAAAATAGCAATGTTACATTGATAACAATCAAAATACATAATAATGCAGTATATTTTTGCAAAGCGTGGTTTCAGCGTGACCGTATAATCTGAGATTTTTGTCTACCGTAAAGAAAAAAAATATCCGGAAAAGGCCATTTTTTCGACGATTCAAAGGAATATAAATTTATATATGTGCCGAGCTGAATTCCTGGTAGAAAAAGCTTTTTTTGACGACCGGTACGCTCTTAATTTTTTTCCCGCGAAAGATCAGGTAGGGGAAGAGTTAAAATTAGGAATTGAGAGCTCACCTGTTACTCCTGTAGAAACTGACTGCATTAGTCTCTGAAGATCTGTGATGCAATAGTGGTTTTATTCCCCAAGGCAAATCATCCAGTTTGAATTTAATCAGGCAAAATCGCATTATCATTATTAGGGAGTTTAAGAAGCTTCTCCGGCGACACCGAAGGCAACGTCGATTAAGGTTACAGTATACCTCCAGATCGATCATTTTCTTCAAATCTGGATTTTTGGGTCAAAATATTGGTCGAAGTGTGATCTTTAATTTTTAAAACGATTATTGAAAAAGAGTAAATTTTGGCGGAGAATTCGCAGTTTCACGTTTTCGCCAGAAGTAAAAGTTTACCTCTTGATTGACAGTCCTGTGTGCAACCAACCGAGACGACATTCGCGGGGGTTGATCAACCACCAAGCATCTTTCTTGGTGTAATTCTTTTAGGTATGCATAAACCTTTGGACCATAGAAATGTCCGTGGACCAGCTCGAAGAAGCGAACCCAAAATAAAAATACAGCAATGAGCGAACAAGCGAAAGTTGGCCGAAAGTTGAAGCTACGGCTATGAGATCCCGGGATGAGATCAAGCCGGCAAAAGATCGAGACGAGAGCCCAGAAAGGCGCTGTAATGATAGTACATGTTCTTTCTGGCTGCTCTTATCCAATCCGACGTCCTTTTCTCTAATATATCAGCTAAAGAGTTTCCGTCGAATCTGCCATAAATAAACGAAAGAGTTCTTGCCTTTTCGTATAAAGGAATGGCTCGATTGCTGGATGGATGTTCGCTCATCCTACAAATACGGCAGTGATATTATCAACCAAAAATTATTTCTATCAACATCAGAATATCAGTATTAATGTCAAGGAAGAAAGTGAAACATGCCCGATTTTTGAAATCGCCATAATCATTCTCTCTCTAAAGTTTATCGGGTCATTTTTTTATATTTATTTATAATTAGTAGTTTAATCAGTAGTAATGCATATACATGTGCACGTTTTAACGAGCACTCTGTGCTCCTAATTGTCACGTGTTCAAATAAAGGATTTGATTTGATTTGATTTGAAGCTGCTGCGTTTCCTTTCAATAAATTGTTCTTCGCGCCTAGCCGCTTTAGTTTGCTTTCTAGCCGGTGGCTCCCTTGCATTCCTTCTCCAATTTGCTCCAAGAGCTTCAAGAAAAAAAACGAGCAGCACAAAAAATTACCTCCGCTTAGAGCGCAATACGAAACACTGGGTTGATTGAAGATTGCGCTCGTAAATTTCACCTCACCAATAGGCGAACGGAAGTGAACTTTCCAAGCGCTGATTGGCTCTGTTATCTGAGGACCCAGTTGACTGTGTTTGTAGTGGAGTTTTTTTGTGAAGCAAGCAAATTTTTTTAGCGCTGTTTTCACAAAACAACATTTTCACCAGAAGGAGACACTTTAAAGGGCCACAAGTCAAGGGGAATTTGTTCGATTGTTCTCAAACTTGGACAGTAGCTAGTTTAGCATATAAAAAATAAAAATGTGTGTGGGAATTTTTATTTCTGAATACATTTTTTTCAAGAGAGATTTTTGTACGATCACTCCATATTTTTTTAATCCTATTTCGAAAATGTTCTGTAACTTTTCATTGAAATTGAATATGGCAAATCGCAAACACTTTTTTTAGCGCTTTGGGCCCGGAAATTGATGGACATATTAAATAAGCGCAAAACAAAAGTAGCTTTGATAAGGAACGTTCACAAGGCGCTCGCATTAAGAAGTCGTGAAAAATTCGAACATTCACTTTTTTCAAAATATTAGTATAGCCTGAGAGCCAGTCCTACAAGCTTTAATTTGATATAGAGGTTTAAACCAAACGCGCTACTTCGCTTGTACACGACAGACCCCTGAAGGTATGCTGTAACCTTGAGATATGAATTTATATTTTACCTGCGAATCCCGGGATACTATGAAATTGTTTACTTTGTTTACCAGAGTCAAAGCTATCACAAAACTGAATCTGGGACACCGCGATAAATTTGAAACAGAATTTCAAAAACTAGCCCTCGTACTTCACGTTCTTCATACAACGCAGAATTGAACATTTCACGTTGTTTTGCAGGGAACGACAAAGAAATGTCCAAAGATTTATAATGCACGTACACAGGAATTATCCTGCTCATTAATCCTTTTGTTTAGCAACTTTCCAGCTGCCGTTGCCGTCTTGGTTTTTGTTTTGTTATGTGCTGTAATACGGGAACTGATACTTGTAATGACATTTGACTCCCTGTATTTGCAGATTTATGCATGATAATATGATGAATGAACTTCCCATTGGCTTCTTCAATAAGATGAAGTATTTGATAAGAGCGTAAGTAGTGCGTATATACATACATACATACATAGACTTTATTTTATCTCGAATTTAAGAGTAGCTATATGTTTCGAATCAGTAGGTATAAACCTTATTTTCCACTTTTTCTGACCTACTTTACTTCCAAGTATTAATTTAGGCAAAGGTAATGACGGGAGAAGACCTGTTTTGCTGCCCATCAAGAACTGCCAGGTCATGAATATAAGAAAACAAAAATCCTTTCTCTGATGTAGGGCAGAACATCTCTAACGTAATTTTTTTGTTTGCTGAAAAGGCAAATAATAATTCTGAGTCATCTTTTAACATGTCAACAGATTTTTAACGTTATCAGATGGCTCCACGCCAGCTAGTGTACCTTGACAGGGTTTTTCATCAAATGTGGTGTTTTCATGGTAGTTCTCGGTATGGACGAACTCTCGCGGTTTACATAATGAAAAAGGTCTTTAATGACTCATTTCGGCTTTTTGCACCGCTTTATTGTGCTTATCGTAGTATAGTGGCCTTTAATGTCTGTATTTTCTGTGCTTTGTAGAACGCTGGACACGAACATGATGTGTTGTCACTTGAAAAAAGAAGACGCGGATTGCATTTCTACCATCGTCGAAAACTTCGCTAGTTGCGAAAACATGTTGAAGAACCCGACCCCTCGTTACAGCATCTGGGTCATCGGAGTCCTTTCGCTGCTCGGTGCTGTCTGTGTGCTTCTCTTGCGCCATTTTGTTAAAGAGAAGAATGTTGTCCAAGTCATCATGTTGATGCACTTGGCAGTGGCGGACGGCTTGATGGGTGTGTACTTACTCACCATAGCAGTCATAGACCGCCTGTGGTCAGGAGAATATTATTTGCACGACTTCCAGTGGCGATTCGGTTTATCATGTCAGATAACAGGAGCAATATCAGTGTTATCCAGCGAGGTTTCTGCAATGTTGCTCACTCTGATATCCGCTGATAGGTTCAAAAATATCGTATTCCCTTACCGCGGAAGAGCCCTGACCCGCCGAAAGGCACACATTTTGTGTATGGTGGTATGGATTGTTGGCCTTACCATAGCATTCCTTCCCATAAGTGGCATCCACTATTTCAAAGATCTCCTTGGCCGACCTGAATACTACAGCAGGTCAGTCGTGTGCCTTCCTCTTCAGCTTTCTGCTAGGTTTCCCCGTGGATGGGAATATTCAGTCGCCATTTTTACTGGATTAAATTCCCTTCTCATCACCCTTATGATTGCTGCATATATAACAATCTTTCTAAAAAGCTTTCTATCTAATCGGCGTCTCGCACGCCAAGGAACCGGCAGAGAGATCAAGGCTAGGGCCAAAAATCCAGCTGCCAAAAGGGAAACAGCTCTTGCAAAGAGGTTTGCCTTTATCATTTTCACGGACTGCGCCTGTTGGATGCCAATCATAGTGGTTGCCATCACGTTCTTGGTGAAGAAGGATTTCTACCCGACAGGCGACCTACCTGTTTGGATGGCCGTCTTCGTCCTGCCAATCAACTCAGCCCTGAATCCAATCATATACACGCTATCAACGCCTAAGGTACGAAACAACGACTACGCCACTTAGGTGACATAACTCTTATAGATGATTCGATAATCCCTGTGTTTCTCAATCACAGCCCCATGCAGCTATAATGAATTCGTATCTTTCCACATAAAGTCGTAGCATCACTGCATTCATTTAAAACCAGTAGAATTACTTTGATGATTAGGTATTAGTAACCGAGCAGGAGGTCTGTATGGGGGAATCTTGACCGAGGTCGTGTACACACGACCGAGGTTAAGATTTTTCCGTACAGACCGACCAAGCTCGGTTAATAAGATGCTTATTATATGGCAAACAAGAACAATTTAATTCGTTTGATATAACTACTGGTTCAGGTTTGTAGGTGACTGCCAAACGAACGGCCATGAGCTGAACTTAATTCTGCCAAAGCTTGCTTGTCCTCTTTTTTCCTCATCAGGCTTTTACACACTTCGATAAATTAACATTGTTTGAAGAAAATGATCGAATATTTTGGCATTTTAATTTGTAAATTTTTCGCCGCTAAACATTACCGCTCTAGATGCCGGTTTAGATGGGAAAATCTAGGCCGCTTTCGATACCGAATTCAGTCAATCAAATTCGTGAGTTAGGTAGTTTCCAATCCTTGTGCCACACAGCCATATAACGATGTAAAATATTAGTACAACCACTAACGAGCCATAGCTATGGACCATCGAGGAATTAACTGTAAGAGGCTACAGTTTGAGCTTAGAAGCTACAGAGACATACATGCCCCGCCATACTTCAACTGTTTGTAATACATTTGTGATATTCCCAAGTACGGTATTGATTGTATGGTTTCCGAGTTTTTAACACAACTTCACTTAACATTTCTTTAAAATCCCCGTAGTTTCAAGACTTCATCTCACCCAAGTTGCGAAAGGTGATAGATTTTCTACGCGCCAGGTTTACAAGGCGAGAGAATCAAGACAACCAACAAGGTAACAAGAGTCTTGAATTTTATAATTTTAAATCCATAGTTTAACAATCTACAATCCGACCCTCCCGTAAGTGACCACCCTTAATGTCAAGCATAGGTGGTCATTTACGGCAGGTTCAAAAATTTTCTTTTACAGGAGATGTCACAGTACATGTGCATTTTTTCTTTACATTTTTAAATATTTTATTCATCTGAAAAGTCAATGTCGATTAAGAAATCCGATACTTCCCAGAAAAGTGATAATGTTACAACACCTTATTATCCAATTTTCGTTCAATTATCTGTCAAGTGGTCTCTTACGGGAGAGTAAATGCAAAAGACATTTTCAAACCTTTAGTGGTCGCAGTCGCTTAGGAGAGTTATTCGCTTTCAACAGGTTCCAAATATAGCGATTTGGCTTGGAAACTTTTGGTATTTTTTCGCTAAGGAAAGGTAGTCGATTACAAGAGGTGGTCTCAATCAGAGGTTCCAAAGTAGTTGAATAAGGGCCAGGGGGAGGGGCTACTCCCTTATCCCCGTACAAGGGCTTAAAGGGCACGTACAGCCAGCAAGGGCCTGTTTTTTCGAGATTTTGTCCAAAACAGAGGATCGATTTAATCTTTTGTTTTCTTAATCCGGGTATAGATATTATCAATTTTTGGTTTTTAACAGGGTATCTTTTTTTGGACGATAAACAGACTGCTCGTATGTTCTCTGAACTAAACTATTGCAAATTTTTTACAAGATCTTTTTGATATTGACTTCCGTTGACTTTGGCATTGATTGATATCATTGTAGTTGGACACCCCTACGAGTTCTGCTTGTATGTTCGAGTGCCTTACTATCGTTATCTATCATCAGTCTCTAGCTGGCACTCAAGGATTCTTCCCCACTCGCGTTGGCTTGTGGACAACCGCTAGAGAGTCTTCAGCAGCTCTTTTATCCTAGTTACACATTCCTTTCCTTTTCTGTCATTCTTCACCAAGATGTTGTTGATCTTCCTCCACTTGTGATGAATGTACCCTTTTGAAGCCACGCCACTAAAATTCCAAAATGTACCTTTATCTGTTTCATAATATGTGGGGATGATTGCATCCCACCGTGACTTCCACTTGACTTTAATTCACCGCCAGAGAGCATATAACATGCACATTCCTTTGTAGGGTATTGGTCCCTGCTGCTCCTTCTAGAAATTCACAGAAACACTTAAATCGGGACCTCAAAGTATTGCCAATTAATCACTTTTTTGTATTTGCTCATTTAGATCAGAGAGAAGGAGACCATGAAAATGTGGAAATGGTAGTGATAAATGCGCAAGATCCAGAACAAGGTAATTTGTATTACCTGTTTAAAGTTTCAACCCAATTGCAAGGTCTTTTCTGATATAAAATCATATTTGAATAGCAAACACAACTTATAGCGAGACAATTTTTTAACAAATTTTGTATTTCATTCCAAACACTTAAACGTGATCGTGAAATCAAACTGATGATGAAATTTTCATGTCCTTGCACAATTTCTTTGAACTATGAAATTTATGTTCTCGAGAGATCTCATGAAAAATAGCTTTTGGTGTTTATTCAGGCACCTATTAATATCTTAGAAGGTCCACAAAAGGTTGCTCACCTCCCACTTTCAAGCCCATGTTTTCTTGTTTACCACATACGGGGCAAAAATCACTGAATGCTGACTGGTTGAGACAGAAGGCATTTTTTCTTAATCACGAGGGCACTTTTGGTAATCAAACCCGTTCCCCGTTCCCCGTTTCCCCGTTTCCCCGTTCCCCGTCTACCGTGTCCCCGTTCCCCGTTCCCCGTCCCCGTTCCCCGTTCCCCGTTCCCCGTTTCCCCGTTCCCTCCCCGTTCCCCGTTCCCCGTTCCCCGTTCCCCGTTCCCCGTTCCCCGTTCCCCGTTCCCGTTCCCCGTTCCCCGTTCCCCGTTCCCCCGTTCCCCGTTCCCCGTTCCCCGTTCCCCGTTCCCCGTTCCCCGTTCCTGGTATTAGTAACATCCCAGTTTTGGATTCAGAAGTTATTAGAGTAGTAAATCTTTATTTTTTTTTTTTAGTAGTAGTAAATCTTTATTTATCCACGGTACAAAATTCGTCAGCTTTAAAAATACCTAATACTAATATAATAAAAATATTTAAATATAATAAAAATATTTAAATAAAAAAGCTGCTTTCCACGAATGCCGTGCCTTACAGTTCTTTGAGTAATCGTTTTAAATTGCCCAAGGGACTCTGCTTCCCTTAAGTTACAAGGAAGACTGTTCCAGAGAATGGCGCCACTATAGCTGAAGCTGTTTTTGTAATAGTTTGTGCGCGGTAATGGAACATTAAGTTTATTTTCAGAGTCCCTTAGGTTATATGCGACTTCTCGCCTTTCAAATCTAGAACTAAGATAGTTTGGAGCCAACCCGTGCAGAGACCTGTAAACCATCGTAGCTCTTTGAAATTGTTGCTGGCAAGCTAGATTTTTCCACCCTAGAAATTTGAAAAGGTGACCAGCATCTACGTCATAGCTTGAGTAGGTCAAAACACGGGCTGCTCTGTTTTGTAGCTTTTGAACCTTATTCCGTAAGGTTATCCCACAGTTTCCCCAAACAATGTTGCAATAATCAAAGTGTGGCTGTATGCAATTAATGATTTTGAAGTTAGCCAGGTCACTACTGCAAAATCACTTGGAGTGACCATCGATGACAGACTTGATTGGAATGGCCATATCGAGAAAGTAACAAAGAAAGTTCGCTTCTGGTATTGGGGCCATAAAACGAATAAGGCACCTTGTCCCTCAGGCGACCTTACAACTAGGAGAGACTTCAAAATCATTAATTGCATACAGCCACAATTTGATTATTGCAACATTGTTTGGGGAAACTGTGGGATAACCTTACGGAATAAGGTTCAAAAGCTACAAAACAGAGCAGCCCGTGTTTTGACCTACTCAAGAGCTCGTTTGGACACTTGTTTACGTCTTTCATCGATCGATAAAGTAGTTTCACGCGCAGTTGCAAGATTCGCAAAACAGGTGAATAAAATTTGATTGCTTAATAGTTTTGTTTGTAAAGAAATTGCTTTTAATGAATTGAACTTGCTGTGTTTTGCTTACTATAATGCCTTTCCCATGCTACTGCTAGCCTGTTAAATAATGACAACCGGCAAACCCGTTTACGCGACGGCAAGACCTTGAAAGTTGTCCTTTGTACAAAGTTTGTTCCCTTTATGTGATAAACAAGTAATCGCAAATGCTCTCGGGCAATTAAGGATTAATCTCATTTTTCCGGGTTATTTAAATTAATTATTAACACAGTAACATTTAAAAAGAGATATCGCATAAAAGATTGTAAAAGTATTGAATGGCTAGCAGATAAGTAACAACAAATGAGTGGTTTACTGTTTTGTTTAATTTTTTTCTCCACGTATCAGTGGAAGAAAAAGATGGCCCGTAAACACACTTAAGAGATTCTTTCAAAGCTTTGAGCGTCTTCACTTTCCTTGAAATCTGGGCTCAGAACTTTTCTTTCCGAATGAAGGCATTCCTCCTCGCACATCCTTTTCGTAATCTATGGTGACGCATAATTCGTTGGATAAATCGCTATCACCGCCATTCGATATGGCAATCCGGACCAAAACAAGCCAAGCGCTCTGGGAAAGGTCGAAACACTGGAAAAACTAGAAAGGATCGGGCTTCCAAGATTACTGACAGAAGCATCGGAAATGTCGGTAATGGACAGATGTCACTGTCGGAGGTCAACACAAATGATCGAAATGGTACTGAAAGACTTCAGATAATTTCATGATACTAACGTAATCAAGTGGGTACGAACCGTTGAAATCAAAAACACTGTGTCATTCAAAGAAGTTGCTAAGAAACAATGCATTGAAATTGTTGCCCATTGAGTCTTCTCTTGTAGGAGTACAGGAGCAGGCTCCAAAGTGAACTCCTCCCATGCTCACGAACAAATAATAATAAAAAGAACACAAGGTAGCCAGAAAACTGCGCAGTTGCAAAAATAAAACAATTAAATTTACATTATTTACGACAATCCCGAAAAAGAAGGATGATAGTAATTGGAAACTGGCCATATGTAATTTCTCGTCATGAATTATATCATGAATAGCACTTTTCATGGTTAGTTTTCTTCTATTTGCATTACAATGTAACGTGGGTGTGAGGCCATTTCTACAAAATAGCCCGAAATTTCCTCACAAACATGCTAGATTATACTGTAATGCAAATGAGAATATTTAACCGTGAAAAGGGCTGTTATAATCCATCAGATATTTTCGCTAAAACACGATTGGTCTAAGCGCGTCACGTGACTGAATATGAGCCACCTAAAGCGAGGCAATATCCGAGTGTACATCCCTAAGCCTTTGTATTACAGTATTACAACAGGTATTAAAAAACCTCAGTTATCGGTAAACTTTACGTGCAAAAATCGGGGTAAATTATTGAAAATAAGCATGTAAGGTAAGAACTTTATTTAAACACGGAAAATCATCAGTTAGAAAACTAAAACTAAGTATAACTGTTTTACATGATTGCCGTGTGGGAATCCGATATATCAGCCAAAGCTACCTTCTTAATGAGTTGTTTAAAATGATTAACATTTACAGCGTTTTTTAAGCTTTTGGGCATGTTATTCCATAACATAGCTCCGCTGTAAGAGAAGCTGCGTTTCAGATAGTTGGTACTTGGTTTGGGTAAGGTCAGTTTTCCCTTAGAGTCCCTCAAGTTATAAACTGAGCGACGCTGAGAGAAAAGACTCTGAAGATATTCCGGGGCAAGTCCATTCATGCTTTTAAACATCATAAAGGCTTTCTGTTTCTTCCGCCGAAGAAATAGCCTCTCCCAGTCAAGAGTGGACAGGAGGTGGCCCGAGCTCGTATCAAAGGGTGATTTAGTAATAATCCTGGCTGCCCGATTCTGCAATTTTTGGAGCTTATCGCTCAAGCAACCACTCAAACAGTCCCAAACGGGGCAGCAACATTTAATTAATTTTTAATATACAACAATAAAAAAATACCATACCAACCAAGGTAAATCAATACTGTTTGTTTGCTCATTTAGAATCAGGAGAAGGAAATCGTGAAATGGTGGAAATGGAAGTTCCTGATATCCAGGTCCCGGAACGAAGTAATTTGCATTTTCTTTTTAAAACAAAAAAAACATAATGAGGTAATGAAACGAAACAAGATTAAGGCAGAAGAACAAGACCTGGCTGCTGTCAATTTCCTGTCTATTTTCTTGCTTTTTTAGTGTAATTTAAGTAATTGAACGTTGCATTTTTTAATGCAAGTCTTTAAATAGC
>JAHPZR010004778.1:17500-20000 GCA_019787425.1 Platygyra sinensis
ATCCAAATCGAAAAATATTTTCGCCAAAGTTTTGCATCAAAAATATAGGATCAGATGAGAAAATCAAAATTTTGATGATATGGGCACTTTAAGGTGGCCGAACACAGTTTTTGGTACCTGTGTTTCACTCACTATTTTCTATAAAAGCTCTTGATCCCTCGGTTGCCAGAAACGGCAGCAAACATTTTTTTCTAATAGTTAAGCTGACGTATGTGCAGTTGCCGTGGCAACATGAATAGATATGAACCAGCCTTAAAAATCAGTTTTTCCTATTTGTTGAAAATCTAGTCATTAGATTTTCTTTAAAATTTGAAGCAACAAGCATGTAACGATACTCACAAAATAGCACAATTTTAATAATAATTTAACAGAGAGATCTTTAACTATCCCTTGTTAAAAGCTTCCTGGAATATATAAATTTTTATTTGCTAAAGTTCAATTTTTGTAATAGTCCAACTACTTATTTCCTAAAGCATTCTCGTTCCAAATTTCTTCAAATTCTAATGACTGGTTGTCGAGAAACAGACGTAATTCCGAGAAAGCAATCTTGCATTCAATCTCAATTTTTTGAGTTAATACGCATGAGCTGCATTTAACTGATTTTTTTCGGTTACAAAGAAAAAGCTGAGAATGGCTGGGTTCGTTGCATCGCTAACTTTTCTAACATATCCTTGTAATAAGGGATTAAAACCATCAATACACTGCGTTCAAATATGAAGAAAAATAGCACAGGTAATGCGGGTGTTGATTAAATAAAACGATCGCTCCATTGACGGGCATTTTTGTTTTTTGCAATCCTTGTGCGCCCGCTTAATCGCATCAGCAAGAGCACGCGCAAAAACTGTATTCGGTCACCCTAAATCTACGAGTTCATAATACGAAAAGAAAAACAAAAAGAAAGGTTGCCGTTTTCTCACGCCGGACTTTAGCAGTCTGAAAATGTGAAATTTTACCTCCTGCGAGATGTTGAGACCTGGGACAAGACTGGCCGTGACGTAGGTCTACACATCTTTATTTAGAAATTACACGACAATTATATACGCGAGTATTAAGTTTCTGCATATCTCACTTATTTTTTTGCTCCTATTTGTTTGGTTCAAAAGATGTATATATCCCAGGCTTCAACCCATTGCGGAAGTAAATTTTACGTTTCAGACGTTTCAAATCCTTTTTTTCCGATCAATTAAATGAAAAGAAGATACAACTGCCATATACCCTCTAGCGATGTAATGAATGTTTAGAATGTTATCTTTCAAATATTAAGAAAGCAAGAAAGTCGATTTTTGGAAAGTTTGACAGAGGCAAGGTAAAAAACTTTTAATAAATCTTGGCCGTAAAGTATGAAAGCAAGTTCCAGTTGTAAGACTCAGTCGTATAGAAAAACAAAGTGAGAAGATGTTCATGTTTTTCTGGTTTGTATTCTAATTAAAGCAAAACAAGACGAAGGAATGGCTGGGACTCTACACGTGGTTGTCGTAGAAGGTAATTATTGTAGAACTTAGCGAGCCTTCTGTCAACTCTATCATGAGGGTGTGAATGGGGTTAACCGACTGAGGACAAAGGGCTAGAATGCATTACTGACTACCTAGGTGACAGCGTGGTCGAGTGGTTTAAGGCGCTGGATTTGGAATCTGGAAGTCCCTGGTTCAAATCTTCATCCTACCACTAGCTGGATTTGTTCTCGGTTGTCCCGAGTTCAACTCCTCGACCGCGTTATGTAAATAGCCAACTGGTCATCCTCCCACCAGTTGGAATTCTTAATAGTTTATGTTATATTTACAATATTTGTTTATATATGTACCAGTGTTTACAGTGTCCCCAATTACCACAACAGTGCTAAATACATTAGGCACTTAAATAAAGTTATTATTATTATTACCGACAAGGCAAGGAAAAAATTACCGACTAACGAGAAAAAAAACTGCAACTGAGATTCTCCGACAACCGACAAAGTTCGAAAATTTTAACCGACAACCGACAAAGTAATAAAATATTAACCGACATGCAGACCCCCCATTCAGACCCTCTATCATGTCATCCCCTTGCTGCTGTCCGTTTCTGTCGATCTTCACCAAGTTGTTCTTAGTCCTCATAGTCCTCCCTCTGGGATTGTTAATTGTCTTTACATTCCACAATACACTTTCATCTGCTTCTTTAGACTTTTCACAGTCCCCTGTTTTCCCGTGAGATCGTAGATGTCGTTCGTTGAGTTTACCTGCGGGCCGCAATCTTGGTCCCTTAATACAAGAAACTGAGGAGAATACATGAAAAACCGTGGATAGGTGGGGTTGGGTTAATAGCGTGGAGGCACAGGGGGGAAAAGTTGGGAGACTGTAACAGCTTCAATCTGTCTCATGTTCACGGCGTTAGTTGCTCCAGCAACAGCAACACCTGATTGGTGTAAGGGACGATACAGGTTATCAGAGCATAGCAGAGCGTTGACAACTCGAGTGACAGAGAGTGACATTCATCACTTCGTGGCTCAGGCCAAAATGACATC
>JAHPZR010004778.1:27500-42592 GCA_019787425.1 Platygyra sinensis
CTGTTATGGTAATCACGAGCCTTCTTCACAGCAGTAGTGTGTTTTAAAGTCCATGTAAAATGGCCAAACTCATTGGCGTATTTTGGGACCTTGGAGTTACTGTCTCCAACTCGAACCACCCTATTGTGTTGCCAAGGCTCTATTTGTTTATCCATAATAAAATATATCGCAGTCAAGACAATCGATTTTGTAAACCTCACCCCTTGACTGCAGAGTAGGGTCTTTGGGCCGTGGGAAGCGAGCGCGTAAATTATTAAGAGGTTTGAAACCTACTTTAACGTTTTTGTTGCGTAACATTCCTGAGATTTTCGCAGAGACGCCTCTGACATAGGAAATTACCACTAAATCGCTCGAGGCAAAAGATGTGCTAACGTCAGAAGGGTGACTGTTGCTAGAAACGTCGCGATAGGGGTCGCCGTAAGATTTACAATTTTTAATGAGCCACAAAGGGTACTTTCCTCTCTCTGGAACGTTCTGCTTCTGTCGATGGTATTTGTCCAGTCCTATTTCGGAGTGTATCCACAAGTGATCTTTGTTCTGGACTGGGTGATGGGAGTTGTAGTCGAGTTCAGTCTGTTCGTCTGTGTTGTTTTCTTTATACACTTACTTGTATCTCTCCATACACCTTGGTGGTTGTGAAGTTCAGAGAAAAGCCTGCTGTCTTCTTCAACCTCCTTAGTAAACTGTATGTTTGTTTGACAGAGTTCAGATTGTTATGAACTTCTTCCACGTAGTCTTTCTTTAAGTAGGTATGGCTATCATTCACTTACCACTTGCATCACGATCGTGGAAAATGAGTGACGGTGGAAAATTAAATGCCCTTTCATCAGTCTGTAAACTCCATCACCAGGTTAGTGTTTGTGGGACTTACTGTAGACGCCAACGCACAGCCACCTTTTCGGGTAATGATCTTGTTCGGAAGTGAAATAGCTGTTCTTTAAGGCAAACTCTAACAACTTCATGATGTTCATCTTTAGAAAAGTCGAGTCAAAGTGCATGGGCTGGGCGAAGTTCACTTGTGACCCACTGGACCGGATAGATAGGATTACATCGTATTTTGCTCAGCTGAATTTTGAACTATCTGTGTGTCGCCTTCATACGCTATGAATTCTCTCGTGAGTTAGAAAATTCTCCCTTTCCTGTTGCCAAAGAAGGATGGCGGAAAACACCGGACCCAACTAATTATTATAGTGGCCTGTATCAAAAGTAAAACTTTATACCGGAAACCGCGAAAATTCTCTGGATTGGAATATAAGGTCAGGTAACATATTTCGCCGCGTGTTTCTAAAAAATTTTCAAAAGTCCGCCAAAATGTAAGTCAACTAAGAACCCCCCCCCCCCCCCTCCCCCTCCCGCCCAATGAGCAAATTTGCTACCATCTAGTCTTGGAGAGCTTACTGCGCGCTGTAATGTTCCGTGAATTGGATGAGCAAACCCCATCCCGGCTTGGTGTGGGTGTCGTCATCATTCAGTAAAGCACTAATGTTTTCTTTGTACTCAACCGTGCCCATATCTGCTCTTCAAATCGTGAGCCGTTAGATAGCCCGTAATTTCAGTTGGCTCTTTCAACCGACAAAAACCAGAATTGTTTGGTCAAAAAATCTTTGTACAGGTGACTACCAACCTTGCTTTAACGTTTTAGAAGAGTCAGTGTCAAATAGAACTTCCAAGTATACTGCTGAAGCTAAATCGATACTCGCCTGTTTGTTTGCTCGTTTAGACTTAGGAAAAGTAGATCGTATCTATTGTCACCGAGAGTGCTTGTCTCAGGATCATAGACAGAAGCTGTGAGCAGAAGCATGTGTTTCACCCAGCCTATCATAAGCCTGGAACTTGCCAATTTTTTTTTTTTTCCTGGAAATTGATTGTAATAGAAATACGAATGCAGAAAGCGGTGACTAGAATCTTGATTACTGAAGTGTTGTCATCATCCTCATATTTATTAATCCTTATGGCCCCTCAAGTGCTGTGTTGTATTGAAATTGCAGATCAAGGCATGCGGCTACCGTTACTGCCAGGACAAGCAGGTGAAAACTACTTCGTATAATGCATTGTCACAATACCCCTAAAATAATAAAAATAGTACAACACTTGTATCTCTTCCTTCCTCGGGCGAACGGATTTGCTCTAAGAGGCGCAAGCTTTTAGTAGCTGTTTATCGATTCTCTCGGAACATTTTTTTTATTTCAATTGTTTATCATTACGAATAGTAGCTCATAGTTTTGGACGTTACCATGACAACAGCAAATTTCAAGTAGGTTTGACTTTTTGCATTTTTTTCTACATTTTTTACAATTTTATAAATGCGTACATCCCATAAGCATTCTGGCTTGATTTTGCATTTTCTTATAATATATTGAACTATTCATTTCCGTTAGTTCTTGACTTTTTTAAGAAAATAGTGAGAGCCAAGATGGCGCCCCCCTCCCTCAAAACTCCCCAGATAATAAGCTCGACCGTTGACATTAACCCATGTACATTACTCTCTATATATCTGACCCCGGTAGTTCAAAGGCTGGATAACGCTATCCAGCGGATAAATCGCTATCCAGTGGATAAGTGTTAACAAAACAAACCACGCTATCCGCTGGATAGGGATTTATCCGGTAGATAGCGTTATCCAACCTTTGAACAACTGGGGCCTCGTGTTCTCAAAGGCCTGTCGTGTTTTATCACAGTGTACTACACGGCTTAGGCTTCTTTATTTGTTAATTAATACATCACTTTCTTCAATGCAATGGTAAGTTTTTGTAAATAAAATGACTATGAAATTCTTGAAAATATGCAATCTTTGGTAATGAATTAAGTCAATTTTCTTCAATATGCTAATTACAAAACACACTAATCAAGCTTAATCAACATTCGCCTGTTGTGGTTTGCTCGTTAGACCTAGGACAAGGGGAAAATCTTTTGAAATGGCGGAAACGTGAAGTTTCTTGATGCCCAAGGACGCAGAACAAGGTAATTCTATAATTTCTTGTTAAAACTAGAATCGCATGTGGTAGGTTTTTCTTGCGAGAAATCAAACAGCGAGAAACACAACTTACCGAGCCAATGCAGCGGAAGAAGGTTTAGACAAGGCTGCTATTTGATGCCAGTTTATATTTTTTGTACTAATTTTGTATTGAATCTCCTTCGCAATACGTTATTAGGGTCTTCACGTTATTTAGGCGGAGGAAAGCGTTGCGTGACGAACCCTAATCGCAGCTGTGAAGATGTCTCGTTTTAACGTGTGGAGGACTGAGAATAAAGTGGTGTCTATTGACACCTGGTGATCAAGAGAGGGTAATGCGTTCGGGATAGGTATTGGTTTAGGGTTTAGGTTTGGGCTTAGGAGAAAGTTTCGAGCACTCGTGAAAAAATTTTCCACCCAGGCTATCATAAGCCTGGAACAATCCAAAAATACACTCACAAACATTTGTTTCCTGCTCCGGAAACATAATAAAAGTTAAAAAGTTTTACAAACTCGGAGCTAAAAGTTAAAACTTGTGAGATATTTCGTCCGTTTTTTTTCAACGGGACTTCATCAGTCAATGATATGAATGTTAAAAAGATGAATTTTAAAAAGGGGTTTTAACGCCTCTTGGGGGTTAGAATTGTGTCATAGATAGCTGCTAATTCGTAACCATTGTCTCTGTTTAACGCCGGTTTCGTAAGTTTAATTTGAATAGCTTCTTTTATCCTGCGTTTGAAGGTGTTAACTTCGGTTGATAGTACTTTTGTCTTATTTGGGTCCACCGAGTGGCCCTCCAGGCGACAATGCTCGTAAATAGCTGATGAACTTCTTGATTGGTGTTCTTTCACTCTGATTTCCAGAGAGCGGGCCGTTTCGCCAACGTACTCCTTTTTACACTTCTCACAATGGATCTGGAGAAGAAATCTATGCATCAACGCCATACATCAAAGGAATCTCGGAACGCCTGCAAAGAGCTTTCAAGTCACACGAGGTTACACTTATTCATAAGCCCGTCAATTCTCTAAGATCACAATTGGTACGTGTCAAGGACACAACTGTCAATCTCAAGAAATGCGGTACTGTACCAGATCCATTGTGAGAAGTGTAACAAGGAGTACGTTGGCGAAACGGCCCGCTCTCTGGAAATCAGAGTGAAAGAACACCAATCAAGAAGTTCATCAGCTATTTACGAGCATTGTCGCCTGGAGGGCCACTCGGTGGACCCAAATAAGACAAAAGTACTATCAACCGAAGTTAACACCTTCAAACGCAGGATAAAAGAAGCTATTCAAATTAAACTTACGAAACCGGCGTTAAACAGAGACAATGGCTACGAATTAGCAGCTATCTATGACACAATTCTAACTCCCAAGAGGCGTTAAAACCCCTTTTTAAAATTCATCTTTTTAACATTCATATCATTGACTGATGAAGTCCGGTTGAAAAAAACGGACGAAATATTTCACAAGTTTTAACTTTTAGCTCCGAGTTTGTAAAACTTTTTAACTTTTATTAATCCAAAAATAGGTCTTTTTGGGTATGAACGAACTAGTAAGAGAAAAGATTTTCTAAAATGACTTTCAAACAACTGTTCCGTTGTATTAAACTTGCAGCTCAAAAGGAGCAAATACAGGTTGTGCCTGGAGAAGCAGGTAAAAACTTATAAAGTGTTAGATCCGTTATTACTATCTGACTATGCAAGAACTGGAAACTCCCAAATTCACGAATATGATTGCATAAAAGCGATATTGGCCGCAGTCTAGATTTTCCCATCTAAACCAGCGTAAATATTGCACTGTCTTTAACATTTGACGTGAAAAAACTACAAATAAAGAAAAAAATTACAAAATCGTTTTACAAAAATGCTAAATGGAAGAGCCCAAAGACGAAGAGTATAAAAGTAAATAAGACGGCAAACTCCGGAAATATTGCGCGCAAATCAAGCAATCAGAAGTCCAGCTGAATACGAATTCAAACGTTGTTATAAGCTCAGACAAATGAAACGCTCAATACAACACTAAGAGGGGCTTAAACTTAAAAATTTAAAATATCTATAAAATAATTAATATTGAAACATTTATTCATATTGTAAGTCGATTGTTTTTAAATCATCAGTATATCTACTGATCCAGGATGGTCCACAGTTCTTCTAGGCATTTTTGTCTCTTCCCTGTCAACTTAATTTGTATTACAATCTTTTGTATTAAAAATTTAGTTGTATTATGATTTTAGTTGTATTTCAATTTCAGTTGTTTTCAGTTTATTACTATATCTTGTAATAATACCAAAATATCAATTATTGTGAAGTACTCGTATCTTAAACGGTTTAGATTGAAAACAATTATAAATGGAGTTGGTTTTTGCAAAGGCATGCAAATAGCGACGCTTAACTCCTGTTTGTTCTCTCGTCTCGCCGGCGTTGGAAAGCGCCCCAGATTTGCCAGTATTCGTTCGACCTACCTATTACTACTTAAGCCCTCGCGGCACAAAATTCCATTTAAACATTTGCGCGGTTTATGTAAACCGTTGGAGTGCCTGTTGCAAGAAATGGCTGAAGCTATGAATCTTGAATAACTGCGTAACCATCTCAAAAAGCTATATCTAAAAGGTCAGGAGGTAGAGGAGGGAGGTGAAAAAATACATGTCTCTTGACGGCAAGTCATTAAAGAAATCACCAAGCGTCATGGTAACCTCATGATTACCCTTGCGAAGTATGTGGAGAAACCTTTACACAATGTCACACACTTCACAGGCATAAAAAAATATCACTGCCCCAAAGAACAATTTCCAAAAGAAGAAAGCGCAAATTGCGGCAAAAGGCTCAGTAAAGCTTTACTCCCGCATAGTCTTGTAAAAATCGGGTGCCAGTGACTACTGAGAGCGCCGAAAGAAGAATACGCAGACTGCAGCATATCTCTGGTCTCTTTCTGCTAAGCGGAAAGGAAAGCTCGGTGATAATGAAGCAAATAGCATGGAACGAAACAAACATGTTTATTATAGGAGTGAGAGTATATATATTTAAATAGTCAAACAAACAAGAAAAAGTACGTCTAGGATTTGTTTAATTTTTTCCCTTCGGCTTGCACGTTTGATGAAACGCGTTTCCTAGTATGCAAAGTTAAAAAAAGTATTTTTCTGAAAGGTGCTGTTAGGCTTGGTGAAATGTTAGGAAACGCGTTTCCTAACATGCAAATTTAAAGTGTTTTTCCAAAAGGTACTGTCTTCTTCTTAGATTTTCCGAGTGATTTTTAACATGAAAGTACGAATTGGAACTGCGCAATACCAGTCTTGAATTTTCTTCAAATAGCTAGTTCAATGAAAATTACAATAACGAGGTGTAAATCCTCGCGCCTCTTAAACAGGTACAACAGGGAAAGAGACGCCGGTCCTTTTTTTATAATCACCTCTGCCTTTCTTTGGTAGAGGGATGGCTTGTGAATTAACTTTCCAAGAAATTGATGATTTGCAAAAAGATAAGCCGCCTTGTCGCCAAGCGGTTTCTTTCAAAACTAGACGTCATCGATGAGTATGAAGAAGGCGATTATTTAAGTGGTGATGAGTGCCTCGAACCAGAAGCATATTCAAAGATCTTTGAGACCCCTCTATTTTACATCATTTGAAGATTTCAAAACTACATATATATACAACCTGTTCTCGAACAAAAATTAAACCCGAAGTTGACGTCCGACAAGTTTTCATCAGTACTGCTGCTACTTTTGAGATAAGGCGCCGCTCACTTTTAAAGAAGGCGCCGCGGTAAAAAATTCATTTGAAATTAAAAATAAATTGAGGAATTCCAAAAGGCGGGTAGAGGTCAAATTTTCTCTCTGCTGCACCCGATTCATTGCAATAGGCGCTCCAACGGTTTACATAAATTGGAATTTTGTGCTTCGAACTTTTAAGCAGCAGTTGGTGAGTCGAATAAATATTGGTGAGTCGAATAAATATCTATGGCGCTTTCTAACGCCGGCGATGTCGCCGAGCCGGCATTAGGACGTCCTAGATATGCCGGTATTCAATATACCCACCCATTAATAGTCGTGTGGAAGAGCGTCCTCACGGGGAGCGTTACCTAAAATGATCTTGCACCAAATTACATGTGAAAAGTGAATTTTGAAGGATAGTTTTTCATGATGAATGCAACAAAGGAGGAAAATTACAGGGAACCAGATGATTAAAATGCCTTGCAGGTGATAACTGACCTGTACAATTAGTGATTTACTGAATGTTTACAATGTTACCAGTATCTGTCAAAGAAAAGCTAAAGGGCGTATGGAATGTTTGACACTAGCTAAAGCTAGCAAATTAAACAGTTTTTTCACCATAAAGCTTGAATTTAAGTTCTACTTGTAAGACTTGGTCGTTGGGGAAAATGTTTTAAGTTGGTTGTTAATTTTGAGATTTACATAAATTTTGTAAGCAGATGAAGATGAGAGAGTTACTGGGCATGTACAGGTGGTTGCCGTGGAAGGTAATTATTTATCTTCAATGGCACATTCAGAAATTAATTTTTTCCACCCCTGCTCGCGATCGATTTACACTGCAAGCCTAAGCAGTATATTTACTGATCGGTACAAAGTTCTCACCAAACTCGAAATAATCAGCTTTGCTTTAGAAATAAAGAACACCAAGCTACAGTTGTTAAAGGAACTTTTATTGTACAAAACAAGCTTGAAATGAAGTTACGGTAACTTCATGCGATAATGATGGAGTTATTTGTAAAACATGCAAGGATGACTTGCATGACATTTCCAAAAGCAGGGGCTCGTTTCTCGAACGTCCCGGAAACTTTTAGGGCCCGTAAAGCCATATCTAAAAACGAAGAAGTGCATACGCCTGAAATTTCTTGTTTGAAAGGACCTCTCTTCATATTAAGAGTATTTTGCTATGGTTTTAAGGGCCCGAAAAGATTCTTGGGCCTTCGAGAAACGAGCTCATGCGCACTTGAAACTGCATGCCTTCAAAGTGTTGGTCTCCGGCATAAATTGATGTCCAAAATAAAGTGATAAATTCATAGATTCATAAAATTCATAAATTGATAATTTATTAATTGATGGTACTTAGTGAGGAAGAATGTTGATAATGATGAATTAGTTTTGTGTCTGTCTTCTAAGATGTAATTTGCACTTTCTTAATCATGCATAATATGGATTCCCACCCAGTGTTATCTAAATATCCTAATGAGGAGTATTTGTGTTGTGATAAATAGTCCCAATAATCTTCCAAAACTTTTTATAGAACAGTCTAGAACCAGACATCACTCATCCGTGAACCGGAACGTTTCGTCTGTGACGTTCTATTAAAAATTGATTGCATGATTAATCGGACGATCATTCCAATGATTGAATGGTTGATTGATTGATTGATTGGTTGATTGATTGATTGATTGGCTAACTGACGGACTGACTGATTGACTGACTGATTGACTGATTGGTTGATTGATTGATTGGTTGATTGACTGACTGATTGATTGATTGTTTGATTAATTTTGTCATTCACTTACTAATGCAACCGACTAGTACTGCCCCACACGACACTGAGCTCTAACTCTTAAGCGGCCTTCACACGGCAAACTTAAGTTGGCAAACTCGTGTTGGAAAACTTCAAAAAGTTGGCAAACTCGTTCCTTCACACGGCAAACTCGTGGCAAATAACAAACACGGCAGTTTCCAACATGGCCGCTTTTTAGTTCAGTTTCAGTCACGTACAACAGTGAAACAGAGGATAAGAAGAGAAGAACCAGAAAGCGGTGGAGAATAAGAAAGGTTTGGACGAAACTAAGTTTGTCCGCGCGCTCCTCCCGGTTTTGTTTTGTTTGTTTTAGTATCTTTGTAGGCTATAGAAGAAACGTACCGAACAGCCGGACAATTGTGATCCGCTTTGATATTAAATTTAAAAAGTGTTGACTCGCGTCCCCCATTTTGTGAAGTGTCACGCAAATAAATCACGGGAATAGAGTTCGTTTTGATTGGTTGAAAATTACCAACACATGTTGGCCAACCGTTCACACGTCAGATACGAGTTTACCAACACGAAAAAGTTGGCGAAAACGTTGGCGAGAATAGAGGCAAGTTCTATTTGTCGCCAACAGTTTGCCAACTTGTTTGCCGACTGTTTTTGTGCCGTTCACACACATCAACTTGAGTTTGCCAACACGAGTTTGCCAACTTAAGTTTGCCGTGTGAAGGCCGCTTTACTTGTTGTTTATTTCGTGCAAACTAGCACAAGATCAAGCTGAAGAGGAATCCAGAGAAGAATGCCAGCCAGGACCAGATGAGCATTCTTTAGATCCTTCTAGGGATGCCCTTGACGTTGGATGTGATAATGACAAAAGCGGCTGCGACCGGTTGCAGTTAGAGACAGACCAGGCATCTTTCCCTGACGAAGCCTTGGAATATGACACAAAGTTGTAATCAGCCGACATTATGTAGAACGTGCTGGTAGATTAAAGCTGGTTTCCATGTGAATGCTGGAGATTGTCCCATAGAGAAAATTTGCCCAAACATTTGAACGTAGAATTAGAATTAAACACTACCCGGTAAAGTCTTTTCTTAAACCACTTTCCTCTGAATAGCGAGGCATCGCCCTGGTACAGGCGATTACTCTGGAAATCACATGAATACCGGGCTATCGGCATTAACACTGTAAGCTATCTGTAGTAATAGAATGATAGAAGATCAAAAACAACTTTAGAACTTCTTGATATTTTTGTTTAGATGCCATATCTTTGAAGCATGCCTTATTTAGTTTGAGAGTTTTAGGCTAATATCCTGATCGCTAATATGTAAGTGTTAAACTAATGGCTTAATGCCAATGACTACACTTAAATTTATTTACTCTTAGTTTCCCGCTTAAATACGAGAGGAATTCTTGCCCTAATTTAAATTTTAGATGATTGTTTTGAACCAGCAAATGCGTGTCTAAATAAATGTAAAGTATAACCAAAACTTCAACTTCCAACATGATGCTTCTGGCGCCAATACGATTTTATTCAGTGGTAATTAGTTAGTTAATATTCACTAATGACATATTTAACCAGAGTAAGCCCATAAGCATATAAGCTGTCATCAAAGAGTTGCTTGGGCAACTAAAACCTGAACAAAACCTATATAGATCGATATTTACATGTATAAGGTTAAAAAGAAAATTTCTAGCAATAAGTCACCTAAGAATCTTAATTCTGAAATTCAGAATACTTAAAAATAGTAGTATTTATTTACTCAGGTGTCATTTTCCATCTTTTGAGATAGAATTATAGCCCACTACTACTATGACGTTGACGCTGACAGTGACGTTGACGATGATTGCGAAAGAGGGGCGAGGGGTGAGGGGCGAGGGTCGAGAGCGGCAACGATGACGTTGACGGCGGCGATGACAACGACAACTATCGTGATGTTTATGCTGTTGTGACCGCGAGGATGATCTTTTCAGTGATGATGGCGGTGATGATAGCGGTGATGATGAGGATTTCAAACCTGCAATGTATAATGACGATGGCGATTACTACAGTGATGAAAATAAGGATGATGATAAGGCTGGCGACTATGGCAATGAGGATTGTGATCACGATGGTAAAATACGTTGGAAATGACGTCTGATATAAAAATGACGTTTATGTTGACTGTGACGATGAACAATAACGATATATAAGGACGAGGACTTCACAAAAATTGATATTTTGGTATTATGACAAGATACAGTAATAAAAAGACAACTGAAATTGAAATACAACTAAAATCATAATACAACTAAATTTTTAATACAAAAGATTGTAATACAAATTAAGTTGACAGGGAAGAGACAGCAATGCCTAGAAGAACTGTGGACCATTCTGGATCAGTAGATATACTGATGATTTAAAAACAATCGACTTACAATATGAATAAATATTTCAATATTAATTATTTTATAGATGTATTAAATTTTTAAGTTTAAGCCCCTCTTAGTGTTGTATTGAGCGTTTCATATGTCTGAGCTTATAACAACGTCTGAATGCGTATTCAGCTGGACTTCTGATTGCCTGATTTGCGTGCGATATTTCCGGAGTTTGCCGTCTTATTTAATTTTATACTATTCGTCTTTGGGCTCTTCCATTTAGTATTTTTGTAAAACGATTTGAAGGCAAACGATTTTGTAATTTTTTTTTATTTGTAGTTGTTTCACGTCAAATGTTAAAGACAGTGCAATATTTACGCTGGTTTAGATGGGAAAATCTAGACTGCGGCCAATATCGCTTTTAGGCAATCATATTCGTGAATTTGGGAGTTTCCAGTTCTTGCACAGTCACATAATAATAACGGATATAACACTTAATAAGTTTTTACCTGCTTCTCCGGGCACAACCTGTATTTGCTCCTTTTGAGCTGCAAGTTTAATACAACGGAACAGTTGTTTGAAAGTCATTTTAGAAAATCTCTTCTCTTACTATTTCGTTCATACCCAAAAAGACCTATTTTTGGATTGTTCTAGGCTTATAATAGCCTGGGTGGAATATTTTTTTCACGTGCTCGTACTTCTCTAAGCCCAAACCTAACCCTAAACCAATACCTATCCCTAACCATTAACCCTCCCTTGATCACCACGGTGTCAATAGCAACATTTATCTCAGTCCTCCACACTCTACACAGACTCCTTCCCCGCTGCTATTAGGGTCGTCACGCAACGCTCCCACTAATATAACGTGAAGACCCTAATAACGAATGCGAAGGAGGTTCAATAAAAATTAATACAAAAATATAAATGGCATCAAATAGCAGCCTTGTTCTTCCACGAACGTGGTTGTCTAAACCTTCTTTCGCTGCATTGGCTCGTTAAGTTGTGTTTCTGCTATTGATTTCTCGCAAGAAAAACCTACACATGGATTTATTTTTTAGAAGGAAATTATGAATTACCTTGTTCTGGACCTTGGGCATCAAGGACTTCAGCTTCCGCCATTTCACCATTTCCTTGTCCTAGGTCTAACGAGCAAACAAACAGGCGAATGTTGATTAAGCTTGATTAGTGTGTTTTGTAATTAGCATATTGAAGACAACTGACTTTAAAATTCATTACAAAAGATTGCATATTTTCAAGAATTTGATATTCAAAAATTTATTTACAAAAACTCATCATTGCATTGAAGAAAGTGACCTTTTAATACAGATATATATACAGTGATGTACATGGGTTAATGTCAACGGCCGAGTTCTTTATCTAGTATGGGGGCGCCGCCATCTTGGCTCTCACAATTTTCTTAAAAAGTCAAGAACTAACGGAAATGAATAGTTCAATATATTATAAGAAAATATAGAATCAAGCCAGAATGCCTATAGGATGTACTTTTGTAAAAAGCAACTTTTATTTATAACTGTTTTCAATCTAAATCTCTTAACACTTGAAAGGAAAAGATACGAGCATTTCACAATAATTGATATTTTAGTATTACGACAAGATATAGTATTAAATCTGTAACAACAACAACCACAACTGAAATTGAAATACAACTAAAATCATTTTTACAACTAAATTTCTAATACAAAAGATTGTAAAATTATACAAATTAAGGTGACAGGGAAGAGACAGAAATGCCTAGAAGAACTAGTGGACCATTCTGGATCAGCAGATATACTGATTATTTAAAAACAATTGACTTGCAATATGAATAAATATCTCAATATTAATTATTATATTGATATATTATATTTTTAAGTTTAAGCCCCTCTTAGTCTTGTATTGAGCATTTCATATGTCTGAGCTTATAACAACGTTTGTATTCGTATTCAGCTGGACTTCTGATTGCTTGATTTGCCTTCTGATTGCTTATTTACTTTTATACTCTTCGTTTCAGAGCCCTTTTATCTAATAATTTAGTACATGTAAAACGATTTTTAGGGAGACTATTTTGTTTTCTTTTTATTTGTAGCTTTTTCACGTCAAATGTAAAGGACAGTGCAATCTTGTACGAATGCATTATAACCAAGAATACTTAACCCTAACCCTGAACCAATACCTATCCTTAACCATAAATCCTCTTTTGATCACCACTGTGTCAATAGCACCAATTATCTCAATCCTCCAAGGAGCCGTTATCAGGGTCGTCACGCAACGCTTCTCTCTCACTAACATAACGTGACGACACTTATAACGGATGCGAAGGAGGTTCAAGTTATATTTTACATTGGTTGAGAAAAGAAATAAGTGGAAAATGTTTTCTCGCACACCTCTGGGACCTGGGCCCGAGGGTTTGTTTCTTGAGTCACGTGCTCAGTGTTGTTGTCAGTTGCCTTTTTCCTGTTCGCCATTGCTGACGTATATTTTGGAGCCCCAGTTCCCAACCAACCCTTTGTTTGAGTTTATAACATACGCTCTGTTGGCTATATATTTTTTTTATTAAGACTGTCAGCAGAGAGTCTTACTAAGCTTATAACTGTTGTTTAATAATACTCTATTTTGCCTACATTACGTATAATGTTAGGTTGTATTGGTTTGAGAAATAAAAGAGTCAGTTGGCAGCGGTCAGCTTGACAATTACTTCAAAAGGTGAGTGAGAATAAAAATTAGTACAAAAATATAAATGGCATCAAATTAATAGCAGCCTTGTTCTTCCACGGTCGTGCTTGCGTAATCCTTCTTTCGCTGCATTGGCTGGTTAAGTTGTGTTTCTGCTGTTTTCTTACTGAGAAGAACCTACACATGGATTTAGTTTTTCAACAGAAATTATAAATTACCTTGTTCTGGACCTTGGGCATCAAGAACTTCCGTTTCCGCCATTTCAAGATTTCCTTCTCCTTGGTCTAAGGAGCAAACAAACAGGCGAATGTTGTTTAAGCTTGATTGTTATACCTCCCAACTCAAATACGTTCTCCGATTGGAGGAGAACGCGTCAGGTCTCTAACTCCATAGGGCGAATAAAACTCACTAACTCCCTAGAGAAACAACAACTTGAACTTTGGACTCGCACGTGATCACGTTGTGCACCTCGAAACCGCGGTAAATTTGTGTACCAGTCGGCCTGATGTTAAAAAGCCATCGAAGTAGGACAACGTTTCTCATTAGAGACGGCATTCATCATTATTCAAGAAAAGGGATTTATAGTCGCAAAAACATATCATGAAGATTAATTAACAAAAGGTTTTGTGTCTCCAAGCTTTTGGTTTGAAGCCAAAAATGGGTTGCCCACGTTTGTCAACTCGCTCGTCGATCGCCGTCCCAGGTAGGAAAGTATTTGTGTAATTTACAACAAAATATGCTGTTCCTGATCAAATCAAACTCAAAATGCTCGAGTTACGCTTTAGAAGACGCCAAAGCAACTTTAGTACTGTCTATCCTTTTTGTTAGCTGGGAAGAAAAATACTGTTATCGTGATTTTTCGGTAGGATAGGTTGGTTTTGGCAGCCGCTCAATTTTGAGAGTGCAGCCAGTGTATGCAATGGCGTCAAGCAAATTATTTTTTTTTTGGAGCTTTTTCTATTTTTGAGTCGGGAGGTATAACAAAACACTTAATGACTGGCCCCTCCGTGAGTTTTGTTTCCCCTCGACCTCTGAGGGTCTCGGGGAAACAAAACTCACTGTTTCCCTTGTGGCCAGTCATTAAAGTGCCCATATCGTCAAAATTTTTATATTCTTATCTGATTCTATATATCACCCAATGAACTTCTGCGAAAGAAAAATTCGATTTGGATAAAATGCAATCTTTTTTAGAAGTTTTAAAAACGTTCAAATTTGCCGCCATTTTGGTCCACCATTCGCACCAGTCTTCCCCTGATTTGGAATGAGTTGTGACGTAGATTAAGGAACACGTGACTTCAGGCTGACTTATTTCGCTTGTTTTACCTCTGTAAATTAAACTTAGTAGCTCATACCAAATGCTGGAAAGGAGCATTTTGCATGGACTGCGAAGCTAAATTTACAGAGGTAAAACAAGCGAGATAAGTCAAGCCTAAAGTCACGTGTTCCTTAATCTACGTCACAAATCTGAGCACGTCGATGATGTGATCAGCGGCACGGGTAGACCGCAATAAAATAGGATTTTCAGGTTTTTAAAACTTTATAGAAAAATCGCTTTTTATCCAAATCGAAAATTTTTTTCGCCAAAGTTCATTGCATGGAATATAGGATCAGATGGGAAAATAAAAATTTGACGATATGGGCACTTTAA
>JAHPZR010004779.1:0-87744 GCA_019787425.1 Platygyra sinensis
TAACCTTAAAAAGGGTATCAATTTTCGCCGTCTTAGTCCTTAAATAGGGCTAGGGTTTTAGAACCTTCGCGGCACACCCCTATCCAAAATTCGCGGGAGAACCCCCCCCCCCCCCAACTCCCCCCCGGGCCACTGTGATAACGCGTATCGTTGTCGAGTTAACAAATTGACGTCAGTTTTTCCTGCGTCTGTCCTGCTTTTGGTCATGAATTTCGTCATAGCATTGCCAAAGTAGCTGCTGCAGACTACTTTGACAATGTTATGAAGAAATTCAATGTCTTTAACAGGACAGACGCATGGAAAACTGACGTCTATTCGCTTTTTACGATAACAAACTGTCAAAATGTCTGCTCTCGTTCGTTGCCGCATCACATAAATTATAAAAGCGTGTGCATGTCCGCTTATTGACGATAAAAATTAGCCAATGAGCGCGCGACAATTTGTACTGCAATCGTAAAAAAGAGTAGAGACCACCACCACATTCGAGTTGTTAAATATACGTGTACGTGAGAATCCTCGCATACACGTAATATATACTATTAGTAATATTAGAAGAATAAGAGAACTCACCATAGTCGAGCCAATACTGAACACCAAACCTGTCAAACAGCCTCGAAATATTCTGCACCATAATCCTCAAATTTTGACGTTTTTGATCAGTTAAATAACACTCGTCGTTATATCCACCACTCGCAGATGGAAGAATAACCAGATGGAGACCAACAAGAAATACGAGCAACATAATTAACATGGCTGTCAATAGCTTGCGTTTTAGCTTCCCTCTTCTTCTGAGTGACAAATATAAGCAAAACATTCTCGGCTTGATTTTCTGGTCGCCAGTCTTTGACACGATAAACTGGCTCAGACTGCTTTGCAACAGCTCGGACAAACTACAACGAGGAAGAATACTTTACTTTTCAAAACAAAACGTATCGAGACAGGCTCATAATGTTTGCGGCTGGCGGCGGCTTTGTATCTCTCTCTTGGATCTTGGGTTCGTTCGAACGCTCGGGGAATCCTACATGTAGAAATAAGGATTCTAATTAGTGACCGCATTTATCAATAATATTTTTAAAGCTAAGTCTTTCTTTAGGCATACAACATAAATTTGCAAATATCACTCCTTCAATTAGCTGTCAGGCTGCTGTATCGTCTCCATGTGGATGAGATCTCCTGCGAGGAATTACAAAAGCACTGCTGTTGCATAACAAATTCAACTCGAATATGTTGAAGTATTAAACTCGAATTAATATTATCTTCCCAGAGTTATCTTCAGTCATTTACTATCGGATTTCGCTTCCCTTAATTAGACCCAGTTCGCGGACTGCACTTTTTATACATAATTAAAATTATTTACAGAAGGATGCGCGTTACTTTACTCACCACAAGTCGACCTCCTGTCGTCTCAGAGCAGAACGCGTTACCGAACGAGCTAGAAAGTGCGAATATCAGAGCTTTGACGATGATTTTTCTCCGGTAGTGAGACGTTATTCAGCAATTGTGTAAGAGCGTAATTGGTTTTTGGGCTGGATTGTCCGAAGGCTCTTCGAAAAACGACGAGGACTAACCGGGGATTATTTATACAGCTTTAAAAGGTCTTAAAATTGAGCTAAATTTCTGTTGTTAGATGCCTCGTAAACGTGATTTTGTGTAATGGTGATGATGCAGCAAAATTAATTCCAGAATCATGTATATGGAGGACATCGAACTGGAGGACTGACAAGAGAAAACCTCCGCTACAAATTGCCGCGCTCTGAATAACAAGACCCTGCTTCGATGTATCGGCAACATCAGGGTCGTAACGAAGTATTACAGCCCCGGGATCTGGGATCATAACACGTGAGATCGGGATCAGTGTCCTTTTTAATTCTGCTTAAATAGAAAACCAAGAATAAAAATCGGTATCCCTTAGATTTTACAAACAAACGGAGAACACTTAGGACCTTCCTTAAAGTATTTCGTGGAAAATCTGTCAAAATTTCACCCTAGCAACTTATACTGAGTAAATCCAAGCAAAATCCGTTCCCGGTTACCGAGTGTAAAATCGAAAAATTGCTTCAACCAGCTAAATTTAACCAAGCGACTGACAGCTAATGAAAAAAGAGGACGCGAAACGCTTCCATATCACACAAATGCAATGAGGTTGTGCAGAAATCATATCCCAAAGCGGTTCGCTCTCGAGTACTGCTTTTAAAACCAATAGTTACTTTTTGAACCCTCTATAAACTCAGTGTAGTTTAACGTTACCTTTAACAAGATCTCCCGAGGAGCATGTATTTCTTTCTTTTAGTGTGGAATTGAAAACGTGATACTATACCCACATGACATTTTTTTTCTGTAGTGTATGCTAATTTTGATCGTTATCGCATTGTATTGCTATAGACAATAGAGGTAGTCTATAGTACCCCGGGAGGGCCGGGAAAGGCAAATTAACTTTAACACAACACTGCCCCATGTGCCACATTCGTACTATCATTAAAATAGTGTGGTTTTATCAACTGGGTTGATTTGAGAATGTGAATTAGCCACCCTAAAGAGAATCGAAAGCTGACGTTTCTAGCGTTAGCCCTTCGTCGCAGCCAATCGAGAAATTGTAGGTTGTGTGTACTTAATACACCTTTTGCTCTTCATTTGCAAAAATAAACATTAATTTAATTTTGTCCAAATTTGTTTCGTTACGGTCTATATACTCTCATTAACACCAATGTGGCCTTCATTTGCGCGTAAGGAACGTTCAATAATAACATTTGCATATGTGTTAACAATCAAAATCATCAAAAGATAAACGATACCATCCTTTGACATTCATGGCTGTAAATGCATTTTCATTTTGGTCGAAATAAAATTCGTTGTTACGGACGAACGACAACCACTTACACTTTTGGACAATCTTTTTTCAACAAAAGACTTTCAATAACACATGTACAATTTGCATGAGAACGCACAATCAACTGCATTATTATACAATCATGTCCACGGTAACAATCTTTATTGTGGTGAGACAAACATTACAGTCATAATAACATTCATTTTTGAAAGAGCGAATATCAAATTTACGGAGCCCAGTAAGTGCCATGGTTTCCTTTTTTTCTGCCGTCATGTCGACATTTGTGTCGAGTTCCCGGGAGGGAGGGGGGGGGGGGGTACTCCCTATAATGGCCTATACGGGGAGGCTCCGCCCGAAAGGGGTACCTTTTTCAGGCTTCAGGTATATAGAAGGGTAGGGATTTCACAAGTTGAGGTATATAAAAGGGTAGGGGAAATCGGTCATTTAGGTATTTGAAAAGGCCTTTAATTACGGTATTTCCAAGGGATGCCCCAGTTTATTTATTAAGCCAACTACATGGAAATGAGAACAAAACTTCCTGAAGTGGTATGTGAAAGGGGTACCTTTTTTAAATAAAAGGGGGTAAGGGGTTGGACCTCGGGGCAGAGCCTCCCCGTAAAAAAACTTTGGTAAGTAACCCTCCCCATCGGGTCGAGTTTTATGTCGAGTTTCTTGCCGAGTTTTTTTTTTTTTGGCGACTTTCTTGGCACCTTTTTTGTGGACTTTTTGGCGACTTTTTTGTCGACGTTTTTGGCTACTTTTTTGTCGACTTTTTTTGTCGACTTTTCTGGCGACTTTTTAATGACTTTTTTGAAGAGTTTCTGTCGAGATCTTTGCTCGCTAGCTCAGGAACACCTCTCTTAAATCGCTAGGGTTTCTTTCGAGTAGTTTGGTTTTCATGATTCTTTTGAGCTGCCTAAAGCTTAAGGTGATTCCATGAAATTGACACGAGATGCAAGAGAATCTCAGTATAGTAAAGCCCTAGACGAAAAAGGCTTTCGATAATGTCATCACGTCCACCAGGGTTCACTTGCAATATGGGGATATACGTTTGCATAAAACGATACCATTGTCCACACTTAGCTGCCGTGATGGTACCAATATTTCGTTGAAGGGCTTGCTGCAACAGCCGAGTGCGATAATTTCCCAGAGCAATTCCCTGGCGTCTTGCTTCTTCTCTGAAACTGAAACTGAAACTGAAAACTTTATTTATACTCGAGGGCCTGGAGCTTATTAGGCTCCTAGCTTAAGTAGCTAATGAGTCGAGTGTAATACTAAAAAATGAAATTAACTTAAATTAAAATTAAATTAAGATACGATATTATTTACAATTATTATTCATCTCTTCCTGTACCTCAGGACGGCTGATGTCTGCTTTGATGGCCGCTTTCAAGGAACTTATTGCTTGTTCTACAATGTTCAAGAATGGACTGTAGGGAGGTAACTTTTTCAGTTCCGTGTTGGGACCGGGAAAAGCAGGATTATTGTGTGCTGGCGCTCCGTCATAAATGAAGATAACATGTTCGTCTGGATCAAGGTTTAGTCTTGTTTGTGCCAAGGAGTCATCAAATCTTTGGGCATTCATTCCACCAATAACTGCAGAGTGGAAAACCAGAACATTGGTGGGTGAAATGGCCCTTGTGAGAGTTACATTTCTTCCTCGCTGACCATAGACCAGTCTGTAAGCCCGTACCCCTCTCCTTGTACTTCCGTGACTTCTTGAGGTCCACATATAGTATCCACACTCGTCTATGAAAACAGTGGTTCACTACAGCATGGCCCATGAACCAGTTGGCATAGTCCAGTCGTTTCTGAATGACATCAGGACGGTTTCCTTCCGCAGGAACAGGCCTGGCCAGTTTTATACGAAACAACATCTCTCATCTCACTATCTACCCTAACATGGTTTGGGCCTCCACGTGGTCGTTCTGCGATTCTGCCTTCTCTTACATATCTTGACACAATACTTCTGGCTGTGGATCTGTTGATTCCAAGTGTATCTGCTACTATTAGATAGTCTTCGTTGACATCTCCAAAGGCCCTGACTAACCTTTCGCGGTGTTCAAATTGGATTCTATTTCTTCTTGGCATTTCTGGGGAAATCTAACTGTCACTACCTTCCCGGGGGGAGGGGGGTGCTCGATTTTACCCTGGGTGGGTAGGTGCGGCCCGGCCCCTCATACCCTGACCCTGTTTAAGACAGATATCAAGGATTTTCCTACCCTGTTTAAGACAGAATTCCGATTTTTGATACCCTGTTTAAGACATAGATTACAGTACGGACACTCGAACCGTGAACACTTGACATTTAAGTGTACATTTTTATTTTCCTCGACTAAGAGATAAAGGCTATTCTTATGATGTACAGTTTTACATGACTGTATAGCATTTTGTAAGTGTAAAAAACATTAAATGCTCTTGTGAAAAGGAAGAGCCTGCATTGTATAGTCTCTAATAAAATATACAAACAAATATCAAGTGTTCATGGTTCGAGTGTCCTCACTGTAAGACATAGACACAAATTGTGTAGCTTTCTTGTTGTGTAATCAATGGAAATTTAAAGTGCCTGGTATCAATGCCAAAGTTAGCGGAAGTCAATATTAATTAACAAGAGCTTGTGAAAATTTTGCTGTTTATCCTCCAAGAAAAAATACCCTGTTTAAGACAAAAGTTGATAAATCGATACCCTGATTAAGACAAAAAGTGATAAATTCCATACCCTGTTTAGGACAAAAATCCCGAAAAACATACCATGGCTAGCCGCACTTCCCCATTAAGCCCTTATAAGGGAGTACCACCCCGGGACTACCTGTACGTCACATGTACATGCATACAGTACATGTAGTGCGCCCTCTGAGTTGTACGAAAAAGTTTCGTAGGTGGCCGAATTTATATCTGCAAGGGGAGGATTGCGAAAATATGATTTAAAAATATACATACGGTCCCTTGTTCTGTAGTCAAATCTTCTATGAAAATTGGGCGAGAGTATCTCTTTTTAAAAGAACTACCGTGCTAATGAGCGATTGTTTTCTCTTGTCGTAGATAAAAATACTGTAATGTCTCACCGCACGAAAGCCGGATTGTTACCTCCATGGACTCTGACTGTATAATAATGCAATTGATTGTGCGTTCGCATGCAAATTGTGTTATTGAAAGTCTTTAGTTGAAAAAGGATTGTCCAAAAGTGTAAATGATTTTCATTCTTCCGTAACAACGAATTTCATTTCGACCAAAATGAAAATAGGCAATTGATGTGAACGTGATTGTTGGGGTTCTGGGATTTTTGAGCTCGAACAGTGGCAATTTGAGAGGACACTACAGCATACTGGATCAGATAGAGGCCATGAAATGGGTGCACCAAAGTACCACAAGGTAGCTAGTTAATAGTTTGTTGCGGATTGGTAGTTAATGAGAATAATGTGTGTGCGAATAATTTCTTTTGTGAAGTTTATATGAAATAATTCATATTTGTACTGCGGTTGTAGATGAAAGTGAAGAATGATCATCGCAGTGAATTTTCCAATTTAAGCAATTGGAAAGAAGAAGCCTGAAAAAAATCAGGGCTTCAACGGGATTCGAACCCATGACCTCCGCGATACCGGTGCGATGCTCTACCAACTGAGCTATGAAGCCACACATTGGGAGCGAGGTCAATTTATTGAGTTCATATTTTCCCGTGCAGTGAAGTGATGTGAAGTATACAGCTGTTTCGGGAAAGGTTGTCCAAAAGAAGGGTAAGAGCGTTCGCGACAATGCCGAAAGGTAGTATGGGAGATATTCAATAAAATAAATTCAACTTGTAGTGAACGCTCAGAATCGAGGATGCCACGACTGTCCAGTGAAGACCTATGGTAGCGAGCTATTTGGATGAAAGAGTTCGTAGGATATAGCGTAGATGAAGCGGCAGTACGCACAAGCTTATGCATATGTTGAAGCTCGCTCTCGCTATCACGCTACCAAAACACGTCCAAAAACAAAGGGTTCATTAGCGATGGCTCTGCACGTGCACCACGATTTTTGATACATTTCTCCGACTTTCTCTGGAAAGCATGACATAAAATAAGTAAGGTTAAAGTCATCAGAATCATTCTTTCTCTGTGAATCTAACCCTTTGTTACTAATTCATGGTCTGGATCATTTGACTGAATTTTGAAACTCACTTATATCTCAATGTCAGTAACAGAGCGTGAGCATGTATTGCTAGCTGACGTTTTCGATAGCATTGCTGTCACGTTTTCGTTGACTCAAACTGACAGTTTACCATAATGCCTTTCGGCATTGTCGCGTACGCTTTTATGCTTCTTTTGGACAACCTTTCCCGAAACAGCTGTATATGAAACAATTCATATTTGTACTGCGGTTTTGTGAAGAGTGATGATCGCAGTAAATTTTCCATTTAAGCAATTGGAAAGAAGAAGCCTGAAAAAATTCATGGCTTCAACGGGATTCGAACCCGTGACCTCCGCGATACCGGTGCGATGCTCTACCAACTGAGCTATGAAGCCACACATTGGGAGCGAGGTCAATTTATTGAGTTCATATTTTCACGTGCAGTGAAGGGATGTGAAGTATATATGAAACAATTCGTATTTGTCATTGTTGTTGTTGTTGCATTGCGAAGAAAGTTGTGCCGAGTCACGCAATTGATTTACATATTCCGAGATAAGTTACTTCTACCATATATAGGCTTTTGTACATTATGCTAGCATTTTTCCAATTATTTTAGTGAGGCAAAAGCATTAAGCATTATTTGAGCATTTTCGTGGTATTTTCCGTAAAATTAATATTTTTCCACAGAAATTAGAAATAAAAGTTATTTTTGGCAAGCATATGAAGTTTAGAGTCATCTTAACAGTTTTAATACACTGTACTGTTAATCCTTTGTCCCGTATCAGTGATACTTAAGGGAAGGGGCTAAGTTATTGAACATGTCGAGCTACCAGGATTTCTCATCTATCACGAAGACCCTGAGGTCTAAAACGAAGACCGACTGGTCTCATGAAAACGAAGACCCTGTGGTCTAAAAAGAAGACCCACGAGTCTAAAACGAAGACCCTGTGGTCTAAAAAAAAAAAACACTGGTCTACAAAAGAAGATCCTGTGGTCTAAAAAAGACCCACTGGTTTAAAACGAGGACCCTGTGGTATAAAAAAGGACCCGCTGGTCTAAAACCGTTTTTCTTCAGTGAAAGGCTATACACTAAGCTAAATTGCTATCATATGCATTTCTGTAAACCATAAATTAAAATGTCACAAAGTCTTCGTTTTAGAAGTGGGTCCTCGTTGTGGACGGTCAGGGTCTTCGGTCGTCACTGTTGGTTTTCGTTTTCGACACTTCCCGATTACCGAGTATATAATCGAAAAATTGCTTTAACCAGCTTTAACCAGCTTTAACCAAGCGAATGACGGCTAATGAAAAACAGAGGACGTTTGCCTCAAGCGAAACGCTTCCATACCACTAAAGAAACACACCTGGAGTTAAGCTTGAGAAATCATTTCGCAAAGTTCGCTCTCGAGTACTGTAAGCGAAAAACTTTTTGTACCTTCTTATAAATTCATTGTAATTCAATGTTACCTGTGACCTCCCGAGGAGCATGTTGTTCTTTCCTTTCAGTATCAAATCGAAAACGTGATCATCGGCTACCTACACTTAATTTTCCGCATTGCTATATCTGAAGTGTATGCTAATTTGATCATTGGTATGATCTAAAAGTAGGCCACACGTAACTGCAGCTGCATGTATAAGTTATTAAAGGGGTAAGTGTCTAAAGAAACTGTGGTGCCGCGTCTGTGGGAGTATTACAAGATAATTTGGTTTTATCAACTTCGCTCCGACGAAGGGCTAACGCTCGAAACGTCAGCTTCCGAATCTCTTTACGGTGGTCAATTCACATTATCAACCCAGTTAATAAAACCAAATTATCTTGTAAGAATTATTGTTTTATGTAGTCCCCTGGGTATCGTCCCTCGTCACGCAAAAGCTTAGCTAGAAATTAATGCGAGTCTATCACAAAACCAAGAACCCATAATCGGAGGGCACAATTGTTTTTGTATAACGAAACTTACGCTGTGGCTAAATGCCCAGCAGCCGGCCAAGGTCTTAACTGGACTATCTACCCTGCAGTCAGAGATTTGCGCAGAATTTCCACTGAAAGATTCTTTCAAACTTCTTGAGACTCTCTTAATGATATTTGATGTTTCTCTAGAAATATAGAACAATTTCAAAAGTTGTGTTCGGTTGAATTAAAGATGTTGAAATAACCGACATTGTATAAACTATAATTAGGAAGACGCTTTAGGAAGCGTAACTGGGTTGCATTTATGATAGCAAATATTTCAGAATTGGAAAAAGGAAAGGGTGAATTGTTTATGCTGCATGGAAACCAAGATATTTATATATTGGCATATCTAAGGTGTTAAGTGTTACACGCAATGAAATTTCCGCAAAATAGAAGACCGGAAAATATGAAAGAATCAAGGAAAAGCTGAAGGTTTTGTCAATGTTGATGTGTTAAACTCAAGCAGCTACCTTTCTTATTGATGTACTTGTTGTTTAGGAAAAATGACTGCCTCTGTTGTACATTTCTGGTTTCCGATTTCTGTATGGAGCAACAAGAAGTATTAATTTCTACTCTCCCCACTCCCACTCCCAATTTCTACTCCCACCACCTCCCCCCCCAGCGGTAAAGTTTGCCCTTAAGCCGGTTAACAGCAACTTATGAGTTGAAGAAATAAACTGATCATATCGAGGTCTCAATTGTTGTTGTTGTTGTTGTTTTTTTAATTAATACAACTTTCTTCATCAAGAGGCAAGTGTGTACCTTTCTTCGCACTGTCATCGCCACTAACCATAATGTTATTCACTTCGAATAGACATTTTCACGGGCACATTAGTCGTCAAATTCATGTCGTTTTTTTTCCTTTCGTATCGAATTAGAAGCGTGACGCTACCTAGACTAAATTTTCCGCGTTGCTTTATATATCTGAAGTGTATGCTAATTCGATCGGTGCCGTATGGTCTGATCTAAAAGCAGGCCACACGTAAATGCAGCTGTATGTATGTAGTCAGGCCCGTAGGGAGGGGGGGTGCGATGGGTGCGCCCGCACCCCCCCGCAGACTGCTGAGGTCCACTTTTTTGTTAAAAAAATAACTAGTAAAAAAAAAATAATAGTGTTGTTCTGTTTGTTCTGTTCTAATTCACTGATTGCGTAGTAAAAATTAAATAAATATACCAAAAAAGATTCCATGTTTGATCAGCAGCCCGGGACGGAGATTTTAACAATATTTAGTCAATAGATGACTATTTCAATTTTTGTTATTTTTAAATAGTGACATTGGCATTGTTATTCTCTACATTGTAAAATACATACGTAAAGCATCAAAATCAACTTTGAAGTTCAAAATTTGACAAATATCCACGTTTTTAGGTTCGCTTTTAGCGACCTATATTGCTATCATACTGACCTTCAAAACGCACGAAATACAGTCTCAGACAACTTAATTTTCAAAATTTCCCGGGGGGGCATGCCCCCGGACCCCCCTAGTCAAGAGCGCCTCCGGCGCTCGTTGGTCCGTATAATCAACTGATCGCACCCACCCGTAAAAAATCCTGGCTACGGGCCTGTGTAGTCCCCTGGGTATACTCTCACGTCACGCAAAAAGCTTAGAAAATCAAGCGTAGTCAATCACAAATCCAAAAACCCATCCAACATTTGTATAACTTTACGCTGTGGCTAAATGCCTAACAGCCGGGCAAGGTCTTCTATGGACTAAATGCCCGGCAGTCAGAGATTTTTGCAGAATTCTCAGTGAAAGATTCTTTCAAACTCCTCGATGGTCTTTGATATTTCTTCAGAAATGTAGAGAGATTCCAAAACTTGTGTTCGTTTGCAAGATGACGAAATAACCGACATTGTACAAACTATAATTAACAAGACCGCTTTAGGAAGCGTAACTAAGTTGCATTTATGATAGCAAATACTTCAGGCGAATTATATGTGCTGCATGGAAACCTAGATATTTCTATATTGGCATATCTCAGGTTCAGTTAAATATTACACACAGTACAATTTAAGCAAAATAGAAGATGGGAAAATATGAAAGAGTCAAGGAAAAGCTGGAGATTTTGTCAATGTTGATAAAACTCAATCAGTTACCTTTCTCATTGATGTACATTGACTGTCTCATGTGGAATAAGTCATGTGGAATTTCAAGGCGTATAACGATCAGTATGCACACGAGTTAAGCGGCCTATCAGGACTGTGGGGGAGGCTATTTTGCGAGCCTGCGTGCCCAGCCGCATCGAGCCGTGAACCTCGAGCCTCTTTTTGCGAGCCCCGAGAGATTACCCTAAAGAAATCCAAAAATGGGCATAATGCCCTAATATGGTATTTATTACACGCGGGGTCGACTACCCGAGGAAAATACGGATGAAACCGGGCTAACGACGACTGATCCGACCCTTGGCATTACCAGTGTTTATTCGGCCTTTTCCGAATTCCCTACGTAAGCGAGGAGAAGTACGGCAATGATGCACCAGTTTGTCAAAATGAAACAGTCAGCAAATGTTGGTTGCCCGAAATAACTGGACCACCTCCAGAGGTGATCCTGAATATTGGCATAGTGACATACATCCGCTGTCTTCATGTGTCGATGCACTGTAGCATGGCAAGTGAGATCCCATGGAGACTTTGGTGCCGCGCAAGTGAGGTGAATTTGTCATGACAGCGGGGCATTTCAGAAGTGACAGCTTTGCAATTGAAAAATACATTCATCCCACACCCTCGGATATCACCAAATTGATGAAAGGCAAGACCTTAATGAGGTTACTAGTGCCGGAGCAAAGGATTTTGTCAGAGGGGAACAGTATTCTATACTTTAAGGTGATTCCTCAGTATTGCATGCGCATCCCTACTGCGCACGATCTTTGCGTCATTAGCGCGCGCAAATTAGCGCGTGCACATACACAACGAAAAAAATTTCCCACAAGCTAAGCTCGCTAGCTTAAACGAGCATGGTGACCTATATTTTTTATTGCATAATAATTTTCTGCACATTGTCCTCCTTAATTTAAAAGAAAACTAAAAAATTCTGTCTGAAAGAAAAAAAGATATAGGTGAATCGCTACTCTGTGATGCAAATTATGACCGCAGAATAACGACTCTAAGAACGCTTTACGTCCACGTCGTTTCAAATAGTGTGATGTCATGAAAAAGATTGCTGTTGTTAGGGTATCGTGGTAAAGTGATAATGATAATGATAATGATAATGATAATGATAATGATAATGATAATGATAATGATAATGATAATGATAATGATAATGATAATGATAATGATAATGATAATGATAATGATAATGATAATGATAATGATAATGATAATGATAATGATAATGATAATGATAATGATAATGATAATGATAATGATAATAAGATATTATCGTTTGTCTCACCATGCAGTCACTTAAGGATGTAAATCGCGACGTTTCGACTGCGTACTGCTAGTGAACAAAAAACTTTAACCTCTAGAAAGGGCCAACGGACAAATCAAAAGTACCGGAACCTGGTAGGTTCTGATCAGCAAATTTAAAGGCTTGAAGAAACTGAACACAGAAAGGCTGACCGTACCGTTGGGGTTATCTGTTTTGTATTTTCCAATATTTCGTCAGGCACGGCCTGACTTCTTCAGGGAATGTTTACAACTGAGAAAAGACGTTACAATTTAAACAACAACGATAAAAGCCTATATAGTATTACAGTAAAAAGGTGACCGTTGAAGTGACTAACAAATGACAAGATAACAAAATGGAATATAATACATAAGGTACAAGTGGGTTAAACATTAGATTGAATTTCTTCTCGTTTGATTATACCTTTGGGTTCAAGAGTTTGACCCCTTTCGGTAAGGTACGCTTCCCTGGCTTTGCGTAACACGTCACGACATGAATGTATAAGTTCTAGTGGCATCAGTTCTATGTCGTTAGGTGAATGATTGTCGGAAAGAAAATGGTCTGAAACAGCAGCGGGTGTGGAGGAAGGGGTGGGTCTGTCTACTGGTCGTCGGTGTCCATTAAAGCGGTCTTTAAGTCGTCTTTTCATTTCACCTATGTACTGTTTGTGGCAACGTAGACAATGTATCATGTAAATGAGATTTTTAGAGTTGCAGTCGATATGATCATGAATGGTTCTCATTTCCCCAGTGGCAGAAAAGGTATAATTTGCACGGCCGTCGGTGATATAGCGGCAGGTGATGCAATTTTTGCCGCATCGAAAGGATCTCTTGGTGACGTTAGTCTGTTTATCAGTACGTAATTTGGATCTAACTAGAATGTCACCAAGGTTGTCGGTTCGTCGGAAAGCAACAAGGGGTGTGGTTTGAAATACGTTGCTGCATCGTGGGGAAGACGAAAGGATTTTAAAGTGTCTTTGTATGATATTAGATATGGAACGAAGGGCAGGATTGTATGTGATAACAAGCGGAACGCGACTGGGTTGGTTTGTGGTAGTCTGACTGGGTTTGAGTGTTTCACTGCGTGTGATTGCGTGAACTCGTTGGATTTCTCTTTTGAGTAAAGAGAGGTTGTATCCACGATCGTTAAGGTATTGGATGAGTTCATTGGCGCGTAATGTGGAGCTTTCGTCTGAAGAGCATATGCGTCGTAATCGGAGAGCGAGGCTGAATGGAATGGCTCGTTTCGTATGGAGAGGGTGACACGATGATTGTAGAAGGTATTGGTGTTTGTCTGTAGGTTTAGTATAGCCCGGCGATATCAATCAATGAAAATCAATCATTGATTGCAATCAATATAATCAATAATAATCAATAATAATCCATTGATTATTATGGATTGGTTCAACCAATCAATAAAAATCGATACTCACTCACCAAATGGTCTTAATTGCCATTGATTATTATTGATTTTTATAGATAATCGATAACTTGTTGTCGTAAGCATTCGTTAACGTACCACTCGCGGACCATGATAACTGTACTGGATCCTTTGTCTGCTGCTTTGATGATTATGTCAGTGCGTCGGCGTAGTTGTTTAAGGGCGTGACGTTCGCGTGTTGTAAGGTTGTCACGTACTGGTTTGGGGGCAAGGTTGAGAATGTCACGCTCTACTGTACTGATAAAAGCGTCCAATGCTGTGTCCCTATGTTGAGGCGGTGTCCCGGGTGCTTTTGATGTGCTTTTGTACTGCTAGTCTTCATCAGGCGATGAGGTCGACTGGTTACGCGAAACCTTATAAAGCGCGATTCTCCGCTGTGATTGGTTGGTTTTCAACAGCTGTGATTGGTGCGTTTCGATCCTCACTGTTCCGATTGGCTGCTCCTTCAGTGGCCCGCTTTTTTGTAGCTCTCCTGTTGGTATGTTTCTTGATCCTGGGCATCCATGCTTCTGGAATTTCAATTCCACTATCCCTGTTAATGTTGTTAGGGTGAAGTCTTATGTGAATCGCCTCTTTGACCCTGCGTGTGTACCAATGTGGATCACGATCAATAAACCTTACCTCGTCGCAAAGCGGATAGTGTCCTGTGTTGTGAGGGTGCTCTGAAACGGCGGAGGTCTGGGTACGGGCTAGTCGGATGTCTCGGTCGTGCTCCTTTATTCTGTCTTGCATAGGTCTTCCAGTCTCGCCGATGCAAACTTTGCCGCATTCACGGGGAATTCTGTAAACAACGCCGTCTTGTTTAGTCGGGTCGACAGGGTCTTTTGGCCGTACTAACTGTGATCTTAGCGTAGTTTCCGACTTGAAAACAGCGCGCACGCCTTGTTGTTGTAGGCAGCGGTGAAGCTGTTCGGACAAACCTTTGACGCAAGGCAAAACCGCAGTGGATTTGAACTCGGTCGTGGGCCCTTCGTTAGTGTTTGGTTTCCTGGTTTTGGTGACTTTCTGCAAAAAAGAAAAAGGATAACCATTAGAAACAAGAACAGATGAAAAGTGCTTTTTCTCTTTGGAAATAAAAGAGGGTTTAGTTACGATGTGCTTGGCACTTTACAATACCGCGTTTTTCAGAGCACGCTCACAACAGTACAGTACAGTATTAAATAGTGTGATGTTTGCACAAATTTTATATGATATTGTTCTATATTAATATATTATATCCCTTTTACGTTTTGTGTTGTTTTGTGTTTGTCTATTGTGTGTGCCGACCTAAACTAGTAGTAAATATATGTAAAAACTGGCTGCCTATTTTTATTAACTTCTTAGTTATTCTAGGCAGCTAGTGCTCTCCTATTTTATTTTTATTTCTCATAATGTATTTATTTAATAAGGTAAAGTGAGAGAAATAAACTTGTTGTTGTTGTTATATGCTCGACACTTTCTCCCTGTCAAGTTTCAAGTCCCGAGTATTACTTTTATAAATTATGTTTCGAGCTACCGCAAAATGTAACGTGGACCGATGAATAACGCGCGTGATTAGCACGAGTATGTATGTATGTATGTATGTATGTATGTAAATCTTTATTTAAACACGGAAAATCATCAGTTAAGCTCAAGTTAAAAACTAAAACTAATTACAACTGCTTTACATGATTGCCGTGTGGGAATCCGATATATCAGCTACCTTCTTGATATTTCGCTTAAAATGCTCAACGGATGCAGCATTTTTTAAGTTTTTGGGCAAGTTATTCCATAGCATGGCCCCGCTGTAAGAGAAGCTTCGTTTCAAATAATTGGTGCTTGGTTTGGACAGGGTCAGCCTTCCCTCAGAGTTTCTTAAGTTATAAGTAGAGTAACGCTGAGAGAAAAGACTTTGTAGGTATTCCGGAGCAAGGTCATTCATGGTTTTATACATCATTAAGGCTTTTTGTTTCTTTCGGCGAAGAGATAGCCTCTCCCAGCTGAGGGTGGAGAGAAGGTGGTTTGAGCTCGCATCAAAGGGTGATTTAGTAATAACTCTGGCTGCGCGATTCTGTAATTTTTGGAGCTTATCACTCAAGTAACTACTCAAACAGTCCCAGACGGGGCTGCAGTAATCAAAATGAGGCATAATTAAGGTGTTATAGATTAGAATTGCAGTTTCTTTGGATATAAACGGCCGCACACGTTTTAGGGCGCCTATAGCTGAAGAGACTTTCTTGCAAATCTCTTCAACGTGTTTACCCCAAGAAAGGTGAGCATCTATGGTAAGACCCAAGGATTTGGTATGAACGACTCTCTTGATAATTTGGTCATCAATTCTGATTTCTACATCGTCACATTGGGCAGATAGCCTTTGTCTTGATCCAATAATCATTAGCTCAGTTTGAGCAACATTTAGACTGAGCTTGTTAGCTTTCAGCCAACTGCTAAGGTTATTTAATTCAGGGGTTAGAGCTAGCTTAAGTTCTGTTAACGTTTTAGCAGATAACGTAAGGTTGGTGTCATCGGCAAACATTCTCGGTACGGCGCCCCGCAGGGAGTTGGGAAGATCATTAATGTAAATTAAAAATAGCAAAGGACCCAATATGCTACCCTGCGGCACGCCGCAACTGAGGGTACGAACAGATGATAGTTTGCCACTGACATTACATCTTTGGGTTCGGCCACTTAAGTACGACGAGAACCATTTTATGGCTGCCTGATCGACACCCAAATATGACATCTTATGCAAGATGATCTCATGATCAATGGTATCGAATGCCTTAGTAAGGTCAATAAAGACAACGCCATTTAAAAGGCCATTGTCGATGTTTACTGACCAAGCATTTGTTGCCTCAAGCAAAGCCGTGAGTGTACTATGTAGAGAACGGAACCCTGATTGGCAACCCAGTAGCAATTTATTATCATCTAGATAATGGAAAAGTTGATTACAAACAATTCTTTCGAAAACTTTCGAAATTATAGGGATTACAGATATTGGCCTGTAGTTGTTAGGGTCAGATTTAATGCCCTTTTTAAAAAGTGGAGTCACTTTGGCCGTTTTCCAATCGTTTGTATATATCCCAGTGAGAATAGACTTTGAGAATATTGAGGTAAGAGAGGGTGCAACGATATTAGCAGCCATTTTCAACAATTTACTCGGAATCATATCAAGACCGGTGGCTTTCTTTTCATCAATTTTCGACAAAATGTTAGAAACAATATCAACACTCGGAATTTGCAGAGAAAACGAATGGTCAGAGGGCTCTAAATAAGACTCAGGATTAGCATCGACAACAGGGATATCTTGTGCTAATATTTGCGCAACATTTGTAAAGTGATCGTTAATAGTTTCCGCAATGTCCATAGGGTTACTTGCTATTTTATTATCTACCTTGATCTCCAAAATATTCGTTGACTTACCACTGTTACGTGAAGTTAGCTCGTTGATAACATTCCATGTTTTGCGCAAATTACCTTTGCTGGCTTCCAAGTTGTCAGAAACATAGAGTTTTTTTGCGAGTTTGATTGCGTTATTTGCCTGGTTTCTTGCACACCTAAATTGATCCCATATAGCCGGGTTGTTGGAGGAGATTGCCTTCTTTTTAAGGAAATCTCGTTTTCGGATTTTGCTCAGTAACTCTCTAGTAATCCATGGAGATCGTTTTTTTCGAATTCTTTTGGATTTAAGTGGTGCGTGTTTATCGACGCAGCCAAGAAACATTTCTTTCCATATACGCCACATTGCATTGGGATCAGAATACAAATCAACATTGGCCCAAGGTAGTTGATTGAGGTCACTTAAAAATTTTCCTCTGTTAAAGTGTTTAAATTGCCGTGTTTCAATCACGCGAGGGCCAGTACGGCAGTATTGAGTCTTACGTGACAAAAAAAACAAGAGAATGATCACTTAGGCCAAGGTGAATGACACCGGAATTTGTAACCTTCTCTGGGGAGTTCGTTATGTATAAATCAATTAATGTTTTTGAGTCCGGGGTGACACGTGTTGGTTCAGTGATTAACTGACTAAGACCATATATATCGAAAATGTTTATCAGATGAGAAGAATTAACTGTAATTGCTTCAGGCAACAAATTGCAGTTGATATCACCGAGCAAATATAATTCCTTATTTTCCGCGTCAATTTTTGCAATAACATTCTCAAATTCGCTGAATAAATTGGGTGGAGAACTTGGGGGTCGATACCAAGTACCGACCAGAAATGGTGTACTGCGTGGCTTACTGATTTCAACGAAAAGGCACTCTAAAAGATCATTATTTAAATCATTGCGTATTCGATAGTTCAGATTAGTGCGAACGTATGTACATACTCCACCACCACTCCTTCCGTTAATTTTACGATCTTTTCTGACTATTTCAAAGCCAGGTATGTAAACTTCGTCATCACGTACTGTAGAGTCTAATTTTGATTCGTTGATATGTAAAATATCAACTTTTGAAGAGGACATAAAAACTCTAAGTTCGTCAATATGAGACAATAGACTATTAATGTTAAGGGACGCTATGGCTAAACCTCGACCAAAGATTGTGGGACAGATGGACTTACCGCAGTCGGTATCCTTATGGACATCAGCCGAGTCGGATTCCCAGACGGCAATATCCTAATCTACACGTAAATGGTTAATGAAATTTTGAGCTAGGCGCGTGGTGCCTTTCTTGTTTAAATGAAGACCACTTCGATTTAAGTGGCTAGTTCTTGAAATGTTAGAGTGGTCAACAAAACCCCAGTTCTTTTGCTGGCAGCATTCCTTTAGAACTTTGTTCACGTCAGGTACTTTACGTGCAAGGGCTTCGTCATCAGATCTATTGATGAGACCGGATATAGATATCATAGCTGAAGATTCAGAGCTGACTGCTTCGGCTAGGTCAATCAGTACAGACATATGAGGTAAGATTGGCCCATCACATCTCTTAAACCAGAATGGTGACCTATCATTTTTATTATCTTTTGCCAGGAGCCCATCACTGCTTCTGCAAAACAGTGCCTGGTAGAGAACATTCAGGGAAAGTTTCAAAAAAATTCATCGGTAATTCTATTTCTGAGGAGTCACTTTCATGTCTTCCTTTTTAGAGAATGATCTCGTGGACGGCTATACAATGGCACGATTGCTGTCGATCAGTATTGCGTTTTTGATGAAATCGAGGCAAAATTATGAAAAGAAAATCTCGTGGGATGAATAAGTTTTCGCGGTTTCATGTTTGGAATCAGGGATCAAATTTTTTGGTAAAAATATGGGATCAGTTATGGAAAAATATACCTCGCTACGACCTGACAGAGCCTTACACATCAAACACAAACCAAACACGAACTACCCGAACAGTTCCAGATGTACCACCTCCTGATTGGCTAAAAACTACAATGGCTCGAATAGTTCCGTCCCTGCAATTGGCTAAAACCGAGCACTACATTCTTACACCTTACACTTACACTTTCGGAGCTCGATCGAGAATTTTTCTGCATACAGCGTTCTTCGCGCGGCACTATTCTTTGCCGCTTCGCCAGACGAACGTCTTCGCTCGGCTGGCTCGTTGGTAGTGAATAGACGAAGAGGAATTTAAAATTGTAATCGGTTTTTCGCCTCGCTTAATTTTATTTTACAATGCCAACTCTTCGTGAACAATTTACAAACCGATCAGCAGACACCATAGGCGCGTTTCCAATTGCCGCATGCAGCGCACACTGGGTACTAGAGGTTTTATATTCTCGCGCCGCGAAACCTTGGAGCCAACATCTCCAGACTAGCTCAGCCAACCATCAGTAACGCTGCGACATTATCATCTATATATTGGCTTATCTTGCAACAGCAGTTTGCTGTTTTGACTTTCTGTTTTCTTTTTTTCTCGTTTCCACCAGCTCTAGGGTCGATTTCCGCCGCCTTCTCGAGTCCGGAGCGGCAAAGCATGTCTGCGACGTAAATTCGTTATTTTGGCGGCGGTTCATGTGGCCGGAAAGGTCAACTGATGAAGATCAGAGACGAGCCCACATGAGGCTTACAGCTCGTAAAATTTGTGCGTTTTCGCCACTGCTTCTTTTAATTTTGGCCCTCCAACCGATTTTATTTCACATTATTGTTGCGGAAGGGAATTACATGCTGTTTGACTCTGGTATAGCAACTGTCATGTCAAAGGCCACATATGTTGTATGGCGTGTGTGTTGTCGTGAAATGTAATAACAATTGTCGTGAATTGTAATAACATACCCGTCGTAAATTGTAACAACATGTTGTCATAAAATGTAATAATCCGAGCTGTCGTGAATTGTAACAACACTGTCGTGTTTTGTAACAAGCTGTGAAGAGGAAGGATTTCATTTCATTGTCATTTTCTATATTCAAAATTGATAATATTGAAAAGGCCTTGTAATGGACATCTTCGTAAAAAGATTTATGCTAAAAAAATATTGGCATAGTTGAGATTTCGTCGGACACTAGCTATTTTTAGTCAGCCCATGTCCGATGACCGACCGTTTGCAGCACGACGTTGTCAGGAACGTGTCTAACGGAAAAGAAAACGGTTTATTGGCGGCTAAAAGGACATTTTATTGAGGTCACGAAGTGATAGCGTCATTACTGACGCTATCATATGGGAATTTAATTGAACTGTGAACAGCAGTAGTAGTAATGTACTCGTGATCATTCGTGGTCACTAGTGGTTATTCCTTGTCACTCGTTGTTAAGTTCACTAAGTTTTCTGTTCGTCCCCTTTTTGTAGTTTAGGTAACCGTTACCTCTGAAGATGTATGTTGAAGCATACGAAACGTCAAGTTCTTAAATGAAAGTTTTTACAACATGCGTTGTCTCGTTATATTTATAACCGCAGTTTGTTTGCTATTTTTACTGAAGTGGAAATGGCCAAAGAATGAGTCCCTTTTTGTCTTTTCATTTTATTTCTCTTTGTTCATTACTTCTTTTATTTCATTACGTCATCAAGTAATTGGCTTAAGATAAACCAGATAAGGCAATACAGATCAGCTGACATTACATGAGCTGCATAAGACGCGTAAGAATACTAGACTGAAGAAGAAGTTACATGTAAGAAGTTTTCGTCTATGCTCTAAGAAGTTTACTGTGTGGGTTAGATATGTAAGTGATTATTTTCCTTTATATTCGTACTTTTTGCTAATTTCGTTAATTTAAGGTAATTCCCCTGAAATAAAACTGACAATAGATTTTCGTTCAAACTTTGCCCATTGAATATTTATCATATGAGAACTTCAATTTTGAAATAAAAAAGGGGGGTGCCCATACTCATTAAGGAGCACTGGGGCATTGAAAATGACCCATTTTGGCATTATTTAACGGTTATTACAAGAACGCATTCCCAGTAATAATTGTAAATTTTTGTGACCGAGACTCATGAGAACACGCATTAAACTGGAGTCAATGCGTTGTGTCGGACACAAATAAACTTTTTAAGTTTGATTTACACAGAAAGCTGAATCCTTGATTAAAATTTCAACCAAATTTCTTGAGATGGTTACCATAGGGCAAAATAGAAAAGACCACCGTTTACTTGCTATTTTCGCTGTTTATTCAATTTTCAGCAATAGAAATCAGATCAGTCTTTCCTCAAGCAAAGTTTATGATAAGTTGATTTCAATGACTGAAAAAAAAATTGGGGTGCCCATGTTCGTTGGTGCGCTATAGCCATTTTTCAACTGAAAGAGCTCAATATCAAGGCAAATCCGCCATGTTTTCAGTGTGCACGTGCACGAGAGCGCGCTAAATGACGCCATAAATTATGCGCAGAAAGGATGCGCAGTGCAATTGTGAGGAATAACCTTAAGATGACTTATACTCTCTCCATAAGGACATCCCTATCCCGGGGAGGGGTGGGGGGTACTCCCAAAAAAATTGGGTAGGGGTTTGCGGCCCGCTTCCCAAAACCCTAACCCTATTTATAACCAAAATCTACGATTTTTTCCCTACCCTATTTACGACCTCTTTATGACTTGACCAAAACTGTAACACTGATACACTATTAGTTACCAAATGGCGGCAAAATTACTAAAATCGATACCCTATTTATGACCAAAACGCGTGAAAAACCATACCCTTTGGGGCCGCATACCTATATAGCCCATGTGAGGAGTGATCGTCGCAGTAAATTTTCCAATTTAAGCAATTGGAAAGAAGAAGCCTGAAAAAAAAAGAAAAAGAAAAAAAGAAAATCAGGGCTTCAACGGGATTCAAACCCATGACCTCCGCGATACCGGTGCGATGCTCTACCAACCGTCAAGGCTCCAAAAAGAAAGGACTATCGGCGCCATTTTAGAAATGTCAAGAAATTAAGAAAAAGAGCCCAGTTATATAGCAAAAGAATGAATGAAAGGATGGTAAAACGTCACGCACGTCTTCACAAAACTCCAGCATACAAACGTGGCGACGAGGTTTTGGTGCGCTACAGGCCGGACAGGAGAGGAAGCATTACTCCTAAGCGACGCATTGTTCTAAAAGGAACAATTTTAAAGAAAAGTAAAACTAACTCCATGTTTAAGGTTCGAATGGTACCACCAGGATCAAACAAGGAGATTGAGAAATGGCTGTCTGTCGAAGACATCACAAATGCAGGTCTTTTTAAGAGGGAGAAGGGAAAGAAAATGGAACAAGACAGGAAACGAAACCTAAAACAGCTCCGAAAGAAGCTTTACATTCCAATGACACAAGACGATCACTTTGACATCTTTTCTAGCCTGGGTTTTGAAGATCTTTACAACCCAAATGGAGATGGTAACTGTCAGTTCGAGGCCTTAACATTCTGGCTACAGACACTGGGCATTTACCGTTCGGTAGAAGCTCTTCGCGAGGAAATAATCCAATATCTTACTGAGAACCCCGACAATGTAGATGGCATTCCATTAGAAAATTTTGCAGCAATGCCATGGGATCGTTATCTTGCGAGCATGGCACAGAACGGTGAATATGGGGACCAGATAACATTGCAAGCTGCAGCTGAGATTTTTAACATTGAGATTCTTGTTGTTTCCTTCCTTGGTCCAGACGCAACAGCAGTTATTACTCCAACATCTACCATTCCAATGGCGCAGATTCAACTTGGCCACTTTGCCGAGGGAGACGGGGAACACTACGTGTGTGTTCAAGGAGACTTTCAGTCAGACGAACAAAGTATAGAAGACATCGATCACCAACTCTTAGAAAACCGTCCAGAAGAAGAGCAAGAGCCACAGAAAAGCCAAAAGAGTGAAAACTGCTCAAAAACGCACGAGTACAAACTGCAAAACTATCAATGCGAACAGTGAACAGTGAAGTACAAATTCGTTTTGTTCCAAATAGCACATTGATCACAAACAATTTAATGAGAAGCGGAAACAATTCACAGGATATAGTGTCAATGGAAATCCTTCCAACAGAGCTTATTGATATGATTATCAAAATGGCAGTGTATTCCTCTGGTCTGTCCTGGCCAAACCATATTTGTCGTGTGTATAACCAAATCTACAATGTTAATCGGCTGTTTCGCGACTGCGTCAAGAAACTGCGCAACAGGCTTCCACGGATATATTTTCCATTGGGAGAACTCGGATACGTAAGTGTTGCCAAACTGATTAGACAGTACGGATCGGGCAGCGGACTACTTCTTGAAATAAAACGGATCATTTCTGATCCACGATGGAACATAGCATGGCTTAAGCTTTACGCGGATGCTAATGGATGGTTTATAATATTAAACATTATCTGGCGGAAAGGATCCCACCGAAAATAACGATCAGTATTACCCTGCAAGGAAGCTTTGCTGGTTTTGGTTGCGTTTGTATTTTCAGTTATTGTTGTTGTTGAGACGCCGATATAAGGTTGTAGTGGTCAGAGCCTAGATGTCTTTTGCAGAACACTAAACATTCTTGAGTTAACGCACAAGTTCGATTTTTTAAATCATAGTTTTTCTTAAAACGTCAATAGTGTAATAGCATTGGGTTTATTTGGCGAGATAGAACTTTAAAACATTTGCTTAAACTAGACCAAAATTGTAATTGCGATGTATTCTTGTTCGTCTTGAGTGCTAAGTGCTATAATCGTTACGTGTTCCGATCAACTGTTATCATAAAAGTAATGGTATGTAAGAGATAGCATTAATGGTTTGAATAAAAGTAAACTGCTGTGCAACACTCCCGTTTTTCCTTTTACCTCCCAACCATGAAAATATAATATTGTGCTGACATTTCACCTTTAAAATATCAAATGAAAAAACTGCACTAGATCGAACTAATCTGAGTAACTAATCTGCGTGAACCAAGTATTTTCTTTAAACTTGCTGGTGACATATTAAAGGCCATTTCCCAATCGTAGTTTACATTTCTTTATTGAATGCATAACGCATCGATAAGCAGCATTGCAATTCTCATAAAACCATCATCATCATCATCATCATCATCATCATCATCATCCTCATCCTCACTGTCATCATCACCATCACCACCGTCATCAATTTTAACCGTTATTTGTTGAAAAGACTAAACACGATTTTTGAAGAATTGCTCGTGCAGTTTGGATTATTACACTTCACGACAGCATGTTATTACAATTTACAACAGGTGCGTTACTACAATTCACGACACTTGTTATTACATTTCACGACAGGTATTACAATACACGACAAGTGTAATTACAATTCACGACAGTTATTACAATTCACGACATTATTACATTTCACGACACCACATGCGTGTAAACAAGTTTCTGTGAATGCTTCGAATAAACTGAGTTCTTGTTTATAAGCTTACGTTTACGGCTCATTACAAGGCCAGAGTGGCAGTTCCGCTGCCACAAAGATTGTGTACCAATTTTAAGCAAAATCGGCCGACCCTCCTTTCCAAGTCTGCCCCGGTCTCTCAGGCAGAAGCTCTAAAGGTCAAGTGGTGGCATTGTACTACAGCCTTCGCCTGGAAAGATGAGAGTAACACCTGGCGGTCGCTCTTCCTAGTGGGTAGCGCCACAACTATGAAATGTGCTTAGTATTCATTGTATTAGTTCCATTTCATCTCTCAAGATGGCAGTGAAGGCCCATCCTTTAAGGAGGGCGTTCCCTTCATGTCAATTTTTGGTTTAATGTATATTTTTAAAGCCCTGGCCAAACGGAATCGCAAGTCGACGCAAGTCGACGCAAGTTCTCAACTTGCGTGTACTTGCGAGGGAACTTGCGAGTCCGTTTGGCCACCCAACGAAAGTCTCTACGCAAGTTCAACTTGTGGCTACTTGCGACTACTTGCGAGTCCACTTGACCAGGGCTTAAGACTTTATTAGTAAACTAGAATTTTAGATCACTCTATATTTTACAATTTATTGTTTGACGTTATGCATACATTGTTATTTATATGTTGTTTATCTTTGTAGATATTGTTTCCATTATTCTTGTAACTATATTATTATTATTATTGTTATTATTATTAATAAATAATTAAAATAATATAAATGGATGCAGAGCGAATATAAAAACAAAACAAGTTCTATGCAGCCAATCAGAAGCAGGATCGCTCAACACGTCCTCCATGAGTCAGTTTAAATTTTGTTTCAACTGCCGCTAAGGGCACAGTCTGATGATCGTTTCAAGCGTGAAACTCGAGTAACTGTAGTCTCTATCTTAACTTGTATTATTATCATTATTATTATTATTATTATGATTATTATTATTACTGTAATTAATATTGTTATTATTATTATTATTATTATTATTATTATTATTATTATTATTATTATTATTATTATTAATTATTACACTATCAGATCCATTTAGAGTGAGGAATAACCTCAAAGTTCCTTTAAGTCAACTCGGTCAAGCATGAAGATGGAAAGCTCCAAGACATGGGATAGCTAATTCCAATGCCGTTGTTGTAACGAAAACTCACATATACGTTTTTGTTTCAACAGAATGTGGAACTGTGATAAATAAAACACTCAAGAGCCCTGGATATTCCGAAGATTATCCAAACAATGTGGACTCTAATTATATTGTTAACATGCCACCACGCATGAAGGTTAAATACGAGTTGAAGTATTTTAAACTGGAAGGTCCTGATCATGATGGATTGTGCAGGCAAACGGTTCGGTATATTCCGGAGGGGGGGGGGGTACTCCCATATATGGGTTATTTAACAAATGTGGTTTAGCGTGGTCTGTACTCTTATCGACAACGATACGCGTCATCACAGTGGTCAAAATGGTGCAGACTCACGAGGCGCAGAGTGAGTCCGCAATAAATTTTGACCACTGTGATGGCGTGTATCGTTGTCGATAAGAGCACAGACCTCGCTAAACCACATTTCGATATGTTTTTTTTACCACAATATCAACGTCGAAGAACACGTTTGCGTGGCCTGAAAAAGGCACGATTGCGTGACACCTTGACGCAAGCAGCGTTGTCTAGACTCTTATCGACAACGGCAAATTAGCCAGTCAGATTGCGAGATTAGTAGCAATTGTGGCAAAAATAGATATGAACGGCCCCAGAGGGTATGGTTTTCAGCCGTTTTGGCCATAGATAGGGTATGATTTTTGCACTCTAGTCTTTAATTGGATATGCTCTTTTTAGACGAAGCTTCTTTTTCATCATGATCGATAAGATCATCAACAAAAACCCTTCATATACAGTGTTTAGGGCAACGGTTTTAAATAGGGTCTTGAATTTTTGGTCAGGACATAAAAAGGGTAGGGAAAATCGCAGATTTTGGTCATAAATATGGTAAGGGTTTTGGGAAGCGGGTCGCACACTCCTACAAATTTTTTCTGGGTGTACCCCCCGGAGGGGGTATATTATTGGTGGCAACTCCGAGAGCCGTTGTAAAGAGTGCCGGCTTAAATGTTCTTATAGAGGGGACAGAAGCATAAGGGTTAAAAATTTTATATTTAGCTCAAAATGCTGTATTTGTTACATTTTCGACAGGGGCATTTTCGAGTTAAATTCTTGCAAAAGCTTAGACAGATGAATCTCATTGTTGAATAGAGTCTAACAGATTTTAGGAGGTGGTGGTTTAGCACTGAGGGAACTTCTTAGCTGTGTTCCTATAAAGTGTGAGTTACTGCCTCCTGGCTGGGCGATACCACACAGAGGGCACCAAATGGTAGAATCTTTTACATTCGTCACAACAAAAGAAAAATCACTGGTGTGAGTTAAGCAATTAGTTGTGTGGTCGTTATAACTGTAATAGACAGTTTACTTCTCTGTTATGAACTAACGCCTGTTAAAAGAAGTGTAAAATCTTGGCTGTTAAGTTAATGTATCAAACCACATCTTGGGTAACACTCAGATGTAATATGATGTAATTAGGTTATGTACTGGTGTTTCAATTACTGTAGTAAAGCTAGAGGAAAAGTAATCACAATGCTTAGAAAGCTTTGTCACGATATGTACTACAGATGCGCAGATGAACAAAATTGTGTTCAAATTGAATGAAATCTTATGAGAAGATAGCAAAACACGGAAACGAAGTGGACAAAGAATGACAAACTTGAGAAAATTGGCTAATTTTCTCAACATGCATACTTGTACAAAAAGCGTAATAAGATAACCTGAAGTCGAATTGAAATAATGTGACGGGGACGTTATCTAATTCAGATATGAGGTTGCTAGCGCGCTGATTTGAAGTGTGTGCATGTGGTGCGTGGATGCTACCTCTTAAAAGGGTCAGAATTTCGTTAAATTTATTTGGAAAATAGAGGCTGATTCCCAGTCAGTGCAACGAGCCGCAAAGTGCGAGAAAATCGTGATCGAAACCTTTCCCAGCGTTTGTTAGCGGCTGCAACGCACGGAAAGATCATTTCAACCAGATCTTTTGGGGTGTACCGAACCGCTGGTAAGAGGCGGAGAAAATCACGTGGGCCAAACCTTTTCCGGCTCTTGAAGAGCCACGTAGTCAAATGACGGTTTGCACCTAACAAAGCGGCCATAGAGCACCTGTTTCACTTTGTACGAGAATTTTCTCCTTAAACCTGACAGCAAATGCATTAGCGGTCTAACGTTCCGCTGTACAGGTTTCGTTAGAAGCCACAACAGCCCCTGTTCGATCATGACTTATTTAGCCTTTAGGTTTGACTCTGGGAGTGCTTAGACCATTCTCTTTAGGTGACATTATAGCCGCCCCCCTCCCCTTTTTTTTGGTTTATCAGGGAAATTTAAGATTCCGTGTTTTGAAACCAACTTTCGAAATCAACTTTTCATAACGAATGCTTTCATTATCTGGGAAATAGCATCTCAGAGAACACAGCTTTAAAAATTCCTGGGGGATGGGCCCGCTATCCCGTTACTCGTTCCGCCAACTGCTACTGCCTCTTGCCTATATACATTTTAGGTCTTTCCCTTCCTGGGCCTCACTACGAAGTGAGACTAGTTACCTACTATAAATAAGATAATTGGCCTCACTATAAAACCTGCTGATCCCAACCTTACACTACGTGGGGCGTAATAACCCATCGGTATCATGCCTGTTATAGATCTGCCAATCATGGAGTCTAGCTCAGGCGACATATACCAAACTCTCAAAACTGGATAACACTTGCGCACGTAGCCACAAACGATAGCAAGCTTTTGACATGCCGGGCATGATAATCTATTTTTCCTTGTTTAAATATTTAGTACAACCGAAGTTCCCAACCTAAAGCAGCTGGCGTCGTCACTCCAGGAAAACTTTACTAAAGCTCGCATAACGGCCGAGGGAGCGCATCTGGAAACCGCTTAATTCGAGACTATGGAAAAGGAAAAATTACACAATGCAATTTTCTGTTGTGTCCAATGTTTCCATTGTGTTATAATACATTCTTAACACTTCTGTTTCTTCCTGTTGATAAAATGCTGAACTCAATCACAAGCTACCTCTCCTTGAGCTTGCCGAGCAAACTTGTAGAAAAATGTGTGAAAAGTGAAATATTCACTTCATATTCCATACGTATTTCTATTTACAGTTTCATAATTAACAATTATTCACTGAAGTGGAGGTGAATAGTGGTGGATATCCACCACTTTGACCGACACTGAGGTGAATAATTGTTTTAGTATATACCACACAAGCTGAAAAACTAGCGGACCAAAAAGTAACATTATTTATACCCGAAGCGAAACGGGAAGCCATTTTGTTTTTCTTCGGCCGCTTGAGGTGAATAGTACTTGGCTAATCACCTCCGAGCTAGCCAATCAGCGTACTATTTACTTGTGTGGTATATACTAAGTTAAATTATTTACCTAATATCTTAAGTTAACGATTCATAAATAACGCAGAAATTCGGTTTTAAGAATCAAAGTTTTTCATAAAATTGAATTTCTGCGCAATCTGGGTTTTTGATATCGAAATCTCTGAAATTCCCATACGAACTCTTTATTTCGCGATAAGCTTGCCCCATTGTAAACATGGTGGATTTTACTGCAAAATGGTTTTCCCCTGACGAGTGAAGACTGTTTACAAAATTTCTCTTTTCAGAGCGAAGTGCGCGCGAGCTAACCCATTTCATTCAGTCGATTTCTTGATACAACATCACTTATCCCTCAGACAATCCATCATAAACCTAACAAACCTTTATTATTATTAATACATTTCAGCCTATCAACTTTTATAAATCACTCATTAATTTCTAGAAGCAGTGTAACGTTCGCTCCAATAAACTAGTAAATTGATACATCAAGTAATCATTAATAACCTTCATCTGCTACTGACTCAGAGCACAAAGAAACTGTTCATGCAATTCAAGTACATTCACTCTAATATAAAAGCAAACTTGTAAAAAATTTCAGAGTGTAGTGGCGCTTAGCTCCGTTTTCCGTAGCGTAAAGCAGCTAGGAGTTTGCTCCTTCCCCTGGTTGGGATACTAGTCCACAGCCGGCTACCTTCCTACAATTGTTGTTAGGTTTCCCAGACAACAGCAGTACCCATTTACACTCCTGGGTTAGGAGATGCACCGGGAAAATATAATATCTAGTTCAATACCACGACAGACAGATCCCTGCCAGTCAAGAACCCGAACCGATTGATTCAAAAGTCCATCGCTCTCACAGTTAGGCCACTGCACCTACATGTAACATATTTTCACTCTGTCATACGTTTATCTGAAAAATGCTGAAGAGAATAATACGGTTTTCTGGGGAAGAATTTTGCGGGTCGTATACTATAAGCCCTATCCCCTTTCCTTCCCTTGCTGTGGAAGATGAAAGAGGGGTATGCAAACATGAAGTTATAATTGCCTATTGTTCAAAACTATTGGAATTGACCCACTGTAATAGGTAAGCCGAGCACACATACACATACATCAGCGACAACAGGTTAACAACTGAGTCTTAAACAGTGGCGAATCCAATGGAAGGGGCCTGATGAGGGCTAAGTAAAGGTAGGAAATTTCGTGATTGAAGGAGTGGCGGGCGGAGTACAATTGAGCTTTTCCACACTTAAAAAAGGGCGGACGGGATGGGGCGAGGGGAGAAATTTTTTTGGGCTTTCGGGACTTACAATCTTTTAGCATACAGAGAAGAAAAGGAATAACTAGGCACCTGTCCCCGGATCTGTCACTGTTAAAAGCCTCCTAGAAAACTAGCATTCTTAAGGACTCTTTAAAATCATTGTTTTTTTTTAAAGCACTGAAGTCACGCCGCACTTGGTAGCATACTGCCTTATGACTCGAACTGCATAAGCAACACGGTTATAGTAGTAATTCCATCTCAATAAAAGAGAATTTTAATGCAAATGAATATATGATAGATCATATATTTGAACTGCGGAGAAAGATATGAAGACATAATTGGTCATCGCTGTCATACACACAACTTAAGCAGTTGTGAAATTAAAGCCTGAAAAAATTTTACAGGCTTTGATTTCTCAGGCCTTAATTTCACAACTGCTTAAGTTGCGTGTATAACTGCGACGATCAATTATGTCTTCAGAGAATTTTAAGTGGAAAACACTTTCCACTCCAACTAGAAATTTAGTAATCCACTGGCGCAGCTTAATCCATCCGTGCTTGTCTGTAACAGCAGTTTACCAAAAATATCGTGGCCAGAGCCCTTTCAATAAAAAAGAAACCAGTACTTCATAAACCTCCCTGACAACCCACTTAGAAATGATCGGAATCCGGACACTGTAAAACCCACTCGATACTAACTGAGGTAGAAAGCGAAGGAAAGTGCCAGCAACACTCATCTAGCGTGCGGAAAAATAAAGTCCTAGTGCAACTCAGAACGGTTTCCGTAACGTCACCAACAATTTTTTTTCTGTGGTAGCAGTTTGAAAACGGTTCCAGCATATTTTGGACTCATGACGAAGACCGTAAGTTCATGTTCAGCGGAACGTCTGATTGTGATAATCCTTTAATTTGTGGAAGCCAAATAAGTTAGACCACAACCGAAAGGGGAGTAGGTTTGAAAAGTGTTTGGAAACAAATAATTGCCTTAAATCATGTTCTCTTAAGGGTTTCTCGCAGACGGTGATTGACTTGTAACCAGCAGCGTCGCAGTTCACATCATTCCACTTGTTCAACCAGAATTTCTTCGACACCAACATCTCGGTGCACAACTCACGACCATCAGCGTTGTTGGGTTCACCTGGTGTCCAGTTAGTGTAGCCTTCTAAGGGGCTTCCGTCCACCCATTGAAATTGACCCTCGATTTTCCTCAGCCCCAACCACATCTGTACTTGCCCCATTTTCTTCTCCTCCAGGTAGACCTAAAATTTAATTGTGACAAAGTGCATTAAGGACGTCCGTGCGAAAATTTTCCAGTCGATAGATTTTTTTAAATTTCTTCTGCAGTGAAAATTCCTAGAAAAAATGGGGCAAAAATGCAAGAAAAAATGGGGGTCACCGACTTCGTTTCAGAGAGAAACGGTGCGGAAAACTACCTTAAGTTTGAAAAATTGGCGCACGTAATTCAGCATGGTCTACAGGGGTTTATAGTTACCGCCGCCTGGTTAGCTCAGTTGGTAAGGGCGGCAGTCTGCTGTGCGGGAGGTCGAGGATTCGAGCCCCAAACCGGACCAACACTCAGGGTCTTGAAGATAACTGAGGAGAATGTGCTGCCTTTGAAATTATATCCCCAATTGAAATGGTTAGGCATTCAAAGTCTTCTCGGATAAGGACTTTAAACCGTAGGCCCCTTCTCCTGTAGCCTCCCACGCAGACGTTCTTAGGGCTTGTCACGCGTTCCTCCCCACGAACGTCTGCTCAACGGACAGGCCACTTCCGTTCACTGGCGGTTAGCCTTTGTTTTAAAAGAACCAATCCGCTGTTCTGTGTTGACATCTCTGTTATTTGTTAGGCTGTTTGCCATGTGCTTATGCATTGTTTAGGCTCATTTATGTTGCACGATATTTCCTTTCGAGGGGCAAAACATGGAAAATAAGAATTTTTCCGTGAAATGTTGCTTACATGCATTTAATATTGTGGCGCTGGGCCCGCTTGTTTCACTAGAACTATTTGTAAGTAGAGCGTATGTTGCTTCTTATCACGCAAATCATATTTACCCACATCCGGTTTTTTCTTCGGAGACGCCGTGCTTTACTTCGAGAAAGCTACACGTTTCTGTAGTGAGGTTCTTATGTTTCTTCCATCAATTTGGTTGAGCTTGTGTTTCTCGAGTTCGATGAATAGGTTTATTGTTCCTTTTGTCCCTTCTGGCACCACATAATTAAAATGTAGCTGTTTACGTGCGAATCAGTTGACTGTTTTGCGTGTTGTGTATCTCATTGTTTGACTTAGCTCTGGCAAGACCGTACCGGTCCTCAATGTGGTTCTTATCAGTTGCCGGTACTTCTTAAATAATATGTACGTCTGCAGTTGCTGGTAGAACTCGTATGTAAGTGAAAATTTGAACATTTTGCGGCACAAATTTCTCGTGTTGAAGCGTTGGGTCAAAGTCGGTCAAAGTCCAGCTTTGCACAGATTGGCAGAGAAGCTATGATTGGCTAACCGTCAACGAACGGATGTGACCGTTGAGCAGACGTTCGTGGGGAGGAACGCGTGACAAGCCTAAGAACATCTGCGTAGGAGGCTACGTCTCCTGCATCTTCAGTGTTACATGGTTAGCAGGGGACGTTAAAGAACCCACACTTGTCGAAAAGAGTAGGGGACGTAGTTCCCGGTGTGGTGGTCTATCTCTCCATGTATGGTTCGGGTGGGTGGGTGGGTGAGATAAAAAATGGACTGACAGCGGCAGCCTGAGGCGCCTTATATAAGCTGACGTCCGATCTCACCCAATAGGACGTCAGCTTATACAAGGCGCATCAGGCTGCCGAGTGTCCAATTACGTCGAAAAAAAATATGGAAGGTGAGTCAACGGGGGCAAACGAACTTAGTCATATTTTGTAGATCCAAGAGGAGCTAAAATGGGAATTCGATACATACATACATACATACATACATAAACTTTATTTTGGTGGTGATGGTGCATTTTGTAAAAATTCAAGCTTCTAATCAATAGATTTTTTTTTCATTTCTTTCGCTAAAAGTAGAAAATCGGTAGAGAAAATGATTAATCAAAGAAAATTAGGGGTCACCGAACGTCCAAGATCGTTAAATCCTGGCAAAGCTATAGCAATGGCCATCTGGCCTATCATTGTCCATTTTATCACTTAGCGCCCGCTCGATGCATGACGTGGCGTGTGAATTTGCGTGCGCAGTAAGGATGCGCAGAAACAATTAGCGCGAACGTCCTCGACTCATGAAGTCACTGAAAAACATTTGAAAAATTGAGCGGCCACTGTCAAGGGACTGATAGTAACAAAAAAAATGCTTATACAATTTATGAGGACTATTTTTTCTGCTCGACAACATTTTCCGGTAACTACTACAGGACCGTTGGTTTGGTCAATCTTTTGCTCAATCAGCTGTATTTAGATACATGTAAGCTATTGGTATTGACGTAAAAGAATTTATCGAAACCTCGAGTCGCTTCATTTTCCAATATTGTTATTTATGTAGAATTGAAACATACAGCTACCAAACTGTGACCTCTGATGTGTTGGGAAAAGGAACGTCAGCCATTATTCTGGTAGTTTTCGGGATGCTACTTCTTTTCTTTTGACTTTATTTTATTGCTGTTTACTTTTTAAAATTATTCTAGATTATTCTAAATCAAAGCAACCGTATATCCAAATTTTATTTTAGCTCCAGCCAAAGCATCCTCGGCGTCGGAGACCCAGGGGCAGTTAGTGTAGCTGGGGCGGAACAAAGTTCCGGGAAAAATTACAGCGGTTATCAGTCACACGCGCCCTTAAACGATTTTTTTCCGATTTCAAAAACTAAGTTTTGGTGGACGTCAATCAAACGTATCCATGACAATAGTCGTGTTCATTTCGTGTCAGTTTCACGGCCATGTTCGATCGTCGTTGTATCAGGAATAATCGCTCAGTCATTTTGACAAAGTACTTTGCAATTTCGCTGAGATTGAGGGCTATTATGTACAGAAAACGTGTTTTGTCTTTGAATTGCAAAGCAGAAACAACTTTTTGCGAGCGAATTGAAACGTTTGTGAAGAAGGCGGCGTTCGAAAACAAAACTAGAGCCGTAAACGATCCGCCAAAGAGAAAGTCAAAGAAACGAAAGATACAAGGTAGCTGAAAAAGTTGGCCTCTGAAATGAGTCGCGTTATTTGGAGATTGACTTCTTCTCAGCTTGTTATGGATGCAGATTATTTTCGCCGAGAAATTCTCGTCATTCGCCTTGCTAAAACATAATCCAGAGATCTATCCTGAAGAGTTTCAAGCGTGGTTGGAATACCAAACAGGCAAATTATATGCAAAGCAAACCGTCGGCAGAACCATGCGGCAAGTGGGATTGTCAGTAATAAAAAGGTAATGAAAGCCCCAAGAGATTAGCAGTTAGATTTTTGTAGTCTATTCTGTAATAAAGGTTATTATTTATATTTAGTTCAGTCTCATGTTGTTGTGGTTGTACACTGTTTGTAATTTTGCAGCTTCAAAACATTGCCCGTGAGCGAAACGAACGAAAAGGCGCTTCAAACGATTTTATAAGTCTTACTTCTCAGTTTCTGTTTATCGACGAGTCAAGTAAAGATGAAAGAGCAACTCGGATACTCCGAGAATTGACACTGAAATAATGGTTCTAAAAATGTATGTAAAGCGGGAATTAACACCTACTTCGTCCCTGGCTCTGGGTCTTCGAGGATGGCCAAAGAGAGACACGTATACTACAGATTCATGAGAATGTTTTTCGTTCCTCGACATGATTTCCGATCGAAAAAATATAGAATATGATGCTAAAACTAGGGTTTCTATAAAACAAAGGCGTAAACAAAATTACAAGTTATTTGCTAATTCAACATTTTAAAATTCGCACTGCTGATTTTCTTTTAGTGTTCCATTTGAGGGGTGCTATGTAAAATCTTACTTGTTCCCTCGCATGTGCAGTTACTTACTTCATATAAAACCCAACAAAGCATTACCTTAGCGAGCTGACCGGTGAACTGATTTTCTTCCTCTGAGGATATCGTCACCATATGCGATTTAAGAGTCTGACACTTAGCAAATGAGTCTTTCCATCTATGAGTTTGAGAATCAATCGCCAAATAACAACGCTTTTTCAACTCGGTCCAGGGTGGAAAGCATGTTCCTGCGTTGAAACAGTCAATACATACACATTAGCGTCTGTCAAAGGAACGAATGATAACGTTACGGTATTTCGAAATGATTAAGCTTGACCTTTGGAAGATGTGTCTTGAAGATTATTCTATTGATTAGCTATTGATTGTTACTTGCTAATGGAGAGGTTGCCCTCAGCTGGTAAAGGTTTTTTGTGTTGAACGCTTTTTCAAAAAGAAAAAACAAGATATGAAAAAAGGCTCATTGATTACCTATAGAAGGTACGAAAACTTTGAAATCAAGCACAGTCTTCTAAAAGGGACAAATTTAGCCACGCAAAATCATTTTATGTTTAATATAACCTCTTCCTTGTTTTGCATTCAGTGTTTCGCTGAAATGATGCTCGGCTTTAGGTAATGTCCTGATTTGTACCCAATCGCTATTTATCAGGCTGGAAAAAATGTGACGATCTAGCCAAAGTTGTCTGGAGCGAGATAATTTTACGCGCCTCGGATTAGGGGCGTTTTACACCCCTCCTAGAACACCTCTCGCGCTGCGTAATATACAATACCCTCGATTATATCGTCTTTTAACACCTGGTGTTTATACAAAGACTTGGAGCATTGTTGCGTCCCCTGAGTGAGCTTCCCCCAAAGCACTGCTATAGGTTGTTGCAATAAATATTTGTCCATCTCACTTTCCATGCTTAACAAACTACTCAGTTTGTTAAGCATGGAAAGTGAGATGGACAAATATTAAAATATTATAAAAACGTATGTGCTTACGCTCGCAGTAAAAGTCAACCTTCGTCCAGTTCCCTTCGTTACACTCTCTTGTTCCATTCCCTACCACTCTGTAGCCAGGTATACAGCCTAAAACAATCGTTTCACCGCTGCGATAGAGTTTCTTCATCTTTTTTGGCGCTAGTGTATATTTTGTAGTGATCTCGGGTGACTTGCAGGGTATGGCTAGAAAAGAAACAAATGAAATAAACCTTAACTCACTTCTAGAAAATGGGTAAAACATTACATTTGTCCTTGTTACTAAAAGGCGTAGATAATTTCACGATTCAGCGCATGTGCAAGCCTTGGCGTGAGAACAGAGAACCTTTTTCGTTTTCTTACAGAGACACATGTAGTTAAGAAGTCACAGGCCAAAATTTTTTGTGCCAACAGATTGACTGGTGCCCAAATTTTACGAAACATGCGAAAAAAAAAAATTATCACAAGTGTCATAAGCTCACTTTCGATTGTTTTAGAAATATCGAAATCAAATGGGCTAAGGTGATACCTTGCGAATTCGCCCAACTGTGAACGCAGTTCAGCAATAACATTGCCCGAGTCTTGGTTCCTAAGTGCGCAAGTTTATGGCAACGAGGAACTCGTGAAAGTTCTATTAAAGGCTCGATTTTGATTAGTTTAAGAGGTAGGCCATTGACCTCTGACGAGGCTGTGGGTGATTTGGTACAGGTACGATATTATTTTATCCTTTCATGCGCTAGAAAAATTCTCTTGGGGAGGCGTGTTTGTAAGATATATTCCTCTCCGTATAACATGCCTTTTTGACTCACTGAACGTGCGTGAATTCGGGGGGCAGTGGTCATGTGTATGTTTTTTTTTTTGTACAAGTGTGCTGGCAAGATATGTATATTTTTTCAAAATCATCCCCCCTCCCCCCCCCCCCCCCCCTCAAAGGTCAAATGGTCAACCCCTTAACCCATAAAAACAATAGGAATTAGCGGAAGTAAAACCCAGCGACTCGATTGAGCCACGTGTTTGTCAGTTAGGCATGCAACATTTTCGGACGTCCAATCAGAACTGTCCAAGGTCACTCATGTCCCGACCGCTGGTCAAGGGGAACGAAGACTGGAGGTACGAAGAGGTTAGCAATTATGTCCAACGCACATAAACGGCCACTCTTCCTTCAGGTTGGTCCTTGTAGAGTGGACAAATTATTTTATCTTTTTGTTTGTCGCTTGAGTGTAAATAATTTGTGGAAAAAATCTCTAAGGGAAAGATAAGTAGGAATTCAATTATTTTTGATGGCCTAACTAAAGCCGAATTTAAAAGAAGATGGAAAAAATCGTTCAATTAAACAAAAAACTAGCTAAAGGATCCATTCGAAAAAATGTTAAAACTCACATATGTCGATACACTGGGATTCTCGGACTGCTCCTGGCTCGGTGTATGAAATCCGGAATGGGCACTTGACGCATTCAGTGCTTCCTTCATCTGGCTGGTATGTACCAACGGGGCACTCCATACAACTTCCATTTGCCACTCCATAGTAACCAGGGAGACAATAAACTAAAAGAAATTACAAGATGTTTCAAAGGCATGAGTCTTAGTTGTTTTCTCTCCAGGAATGATTCTCTTATTATGAGAAAATCAGAATACACAGAGCTGTCCGCAAGTTACCTTGAATCCTATGGAAGAAAGTAATTTCTTTAAGTCCTTTAGTCTCCGATGCAAAAAGTCCTGATAGTATACCCCATCGCACATTAGTCCATTTTCATCTTTGCAGGATGTTAAGAGTCTTAAAGTTTATTTGATGACTACAAATAGTTTGTTCCATATTCACAATATGTATAGAGAGTTAAGCTAGGAGGTTTTTCAGCCAAAAGCAAACCCCTTGTTTTTTTTCGGATCTCTACAGTTCGGAGAATCAGCGGAATGTTCCTTACCATGATCACCAAATATGCGTGCGCGTTAATAGCACATGTTTTCCTTTTTCTTTTTCCAGTCTGATTTGTTTACAAAAAGGAATTTAAAATGAAGTGGATCAATACGAAGACTCAAGCATATAATTTAAAAGAAACTATCTAACCGTCAACGTTTTACGACTTCACTGTAAATTAAGTAGACTCGCACGAAGGTTCACAAGGGTCAAACACTGGACGAAAAGAAGTTGTTGATATGTCAGTTATTTTGCTGTTGCGTTGATAAAAAAAGAATAAATCTTTGGAAGCCTTTATTTCACAACAGGGCACAACTAACACATAGCCGTAACAAATATCCGCATAGTGAGGTTATCTTTGTAAGAGAGCGTGTTACTTAAGTCACAGGAAAGAGAAAACATATCACCTTTTGAACGGGACATACGAAATTGTCCATAATATATTATAAGCTGGTGGGGTTGCCTGAAATGTCAGTCATCTCCCGCCCTCAGGCAGAGGGCGGATTATGACTGACATTTCATGCTACGGATGGGGTTTATTGTACAGTTTTTTTTAAGGAATAAATAAGGAGTGACAGTTAAAGCGTTCACTTACCACATAGAAATCCATTTTCATGACGGCTCGTTCCAATTGGGCACCATTGTGGAAGGATCCCAAATGCAAGGCTCTCCTTCTCACTACTGATTGACAAATTTTTCCATTTAAACATTATACTTCTATCCTCTAAGGATAAGTAAAGTTCCTTCAAACTGTTTCCCATGCGTCGTCTTGACATCGAGAAACTGTTCAATACTTCGAGCCTTTCCCCATCGTCTATGGAGGATACGTCACCATGAACGACAAGCGAAATGAAAGCATCAGGAAATGGGTTGTAGTGCTTACTCTCAATTCTTTCCACTGGCCAGCTTAGGCGCTCCAACATTTCTCTAGCGATGTATTCAAAAACCGCTGAATCGACGTGCTGAGCCTTTCTTGACGGGCTTTCCTTACAGTGTGGCCTGTTGTTTACCGGAGATGCTGTAGATATGCACTGTTTAAGTTTCAGGCTCACTGCAATTCTCGGAATACCTGACGCAAATCTTGAGACGTCCAATCTGGCCAACCTGCTTTGAACTTCGCCATGCAAGTTGGATACCTTGCAAAAGTAAAAGCCAGAGTTTGCTATTGTTAGGTTGGCCAATCGAAGAATTCGCCCTGTTGTGTTTATGCGAACCTCTTCCAGTTTCTCTGTCTTCATGGGAATAAAGAACCACTCTGTTAATGGCCGAGGGACCCCAGAGCCTTTGCAGTCCATTAAATATACTTCATCTCCAACAAGCCCCTTGCCACCAGACGGCTGTTTCGTAATAATTGGCCTTTGATGCACCTCTACCATGGTGACATTGGAAACGGTACTACCTCTCTTGTTGGAAGCTTGACACTTGTACACCCCCTCACTTTGTTTGGTGACATTTCGCAATTCAAGTGTGGTACTATTAGTTTCCTCTAATGGCTGGTCATTCTTTATCCACAAGTATTCTACCTCCAGTGTGCTTTTAGCTTCACAAGTCAAATTTACAGTTTCACCGAGGATTACTGCGACCTGCACTGGGGAATTCCTCTCTATTTCTGGTTTCTTACCACAAAGTATAATGTCGTCGCTGCTACTGTTAATCAGCACTTCTGCTTGCAATATCATGTCCTCCAGTGTAGATATGTCATGGTTCTCTTTCAACATACTATTGATGATCTTTTTCAATGATTTAAGAATCGTTTTTATTTCGATTGCTCGGGGGTGATATTCCATTTCATACATCTCTTCCAAACTGTCAAAGAAGAAGTCCGTACAATCCTGAATCCCTGAACATTCTGTGAAGTTCTTTGCCCATGTTAAGACATTTAAGAAACCACGAACATCGTCTAATGTATTGTTCCACGAAATCGCTCCAGAGCTATTGATCTGAACGTCCTTTAGAGACTGAATTATATCGCTAAAGGAAATAAGAATCTTCTTCTGTGGGCCTGATAGAAAGTCATCAGAGTTGCTTTCTACACCAGTGAGTTCCTCTAAATCTCTTATTCCTGTAGACATGGTTTTCTCAAGTTCTTTATTACTTTTGATGGCAAAATCCAGCGATTCAATGATATCAGCAAAGAAAATGTGAGCTTGGTATGAAAATAGGCAATCGTGTTGTTCAAGAGGAAACTCACCGCCATTTATTTTCGGCACAACGAGCTCTTGCCGGGTGGACCTTCTCTTTCTAGATCTTGAACGGGATGTCCCAAAGAGACTCTCAACAATCAATTTCGATGCTGAAGCTAAAGAATCGTTTTCTCGTCTAAAATCAATTGAAAACTGAATTGCTTTGTGCGACCCTTCAAATGTTCTAACGTTCGCCGTCAGTGGTAACCGAGATTTCGTCGACGACCTGGTCATTGACACGGAAAATGTTAGATTCTCGATGGAGACAAGCGCCTCTCCTCCAAGATTCCTAATTTGTTTACCGATATTCAGTCCCAGTTTCTCGCGCAATGTTACTTTTGTGAGATTAATGGATTTTTTGGCAAATTTATATTGCTTTAGCTGAGCTTGAGCAAGCTCTAATTGCTTTTTAGCGACATCGAAGTTTATTCTTGCCTTGTTGGCTTCTAGCTGAGCGATAGTAGCCTGCTCTCCTTCTTTACTCATATTTCGAAATACCTCAAAAAAGGTCTGGCTTAACTTGTTATATTTTTCCTTCTGTGAAGACATCTTACTTAAACACTGTAGGTTGTGGGAAACGCATCTAGGATCAACAATCTTTGCTTTTCCAGCAACGTCACTTTTGGAGCACAACGTGGGTCTTTCATATCCGGAAACTAAAGATTCGGTCTTATACTTATTACAATCAAATTCCAACTTCTTTACTCTTTTAGTTGTGATATTGGGCTCGTTAATATAATGTATTATTTGTTTTTTGCCAGTAGGCTTCTTTTCATAGTAACTATCGCAACCCGCAATTGCGTCCTTTAATTGGAGGACAACACCAACCGCAAACATGATACCACCAGCTACCGGATTCAAAGCGGAAAGTACAATCCCAGCAGTGCTTAAACCTGCACCAGCCGCTGCAGTCTTTCCACAGGTAGAATGGTGTTCGATTTTATAAGTCATGACTTCTTCTACCACTTTCTTTTTAACTTGAATTGGCTCTTGCACTTCCACATACTTTTCCTCTTTACTACAGTTTGGCACTTCATAGTTCACAAAGACCTCTTTTTGACATACCTCTGGTATGCTAATGCTAGTCACGATGTAACTGCAATTTTGTATGTCACATGTTTCGTTGCTTTTAAACGTAAGGAATTGCGTCAATTGGGGTTGAGACTTGCTACGTTTATACTTATAGTAAATGTTTTGGAGTTTCCAGTCTTTTTCTTTCTTTTCCTTGACTGCTTTATGCAAACTACGAGTCTTTTCTCTCACCAACCTCTTTGCGGAGTCCACTCTTTGTTCTGAAAGCAGTAGCGATTTTTCACAGTTTTGTACTCGTTTGGCAGATTTCTGTGCAAGATATTGCGCAAAGTAAATAACTTTTTCCTGAAGGGATGTTGAAAATAGGGAGGAGTTAATCATCCTTCCTTCAACTGTAAAACTCAAGGATTTCCATTTCAGAGCGTGTTTAGTCTTTGCTTTGACCTTCATATCTGCCTTGTATTTAGTGAAAATCTTTTCCTGCATTTGAAACGACAGCTGCTTCTTGTCCCAGGTAACATTTACGCTTTTATTAGCGCCAAACAATTGAATTGCACCTGTAAAGTGTGCCGTGACTGTGTCAGAGTCTCTTGGAAAGACCATGTTTATGGCTTCCCCCTTTCGAAGTGTCAAAATGTTCCCCTCACTAAACGACATTGTAGTCAAAACATTTGCCTTTGCGCGGAACATTGGCAAATATGACACATTAGGAAAACAGTTTTTTTCAGCAAGATAGTCAATCGTTGTGGTCAAATCATTTAAGCACAGTTGACCTATGCAAAGACTAGTCCGGAGATGCAGGCTAATCCCTTGCAAACGTGTTTCAACGTGTTCTCCTTCAAGGTTGACTCGAAAAGGTTTTGGGAAGTTTGCCGGCTGGATTTCGAAAATCATGCGTAAGAAGGAGAAGTCATTGCTAGAAAAAGCCATTGGTGTTATAAATTCTACGAACTTTTTCAAGTATTCCATCCTACTGTTAATCTGTTTGGCAAGAGCAAGGGTTCGCGTTACGTTTATTCTTTCATCATCCACTACCTTACCCATTTCTTGTGTTAAGTCTTGAAGCTGTTGCGCCATCTCCACAGGACTTCCAATAAGAACTTTAACCTTGGGTAAAATCGAGTTTGCTTTCCGGATGAGTTTTTGTACTTTTGGTATGAAGGAAGTGAGGTCTTTTAAAAAGCGTTTAATCTCCCTGATGTTGAGAATTTTGTTTTGTATGCCTCCGTTAAGTGACACGAGAATCGCCAAGCGTATTGGTTCAGTCTCTATTGGCAGGATGTAAGTTGAAAAAGGACTGTGATCCAGCAGGTTGAAGACAGATTTTTCCAATGTGATAAAGATGCCTTGGACGTTCCTGTTGCAACTTTTTCGTCCTAATGTTGACAAAAGGAAAATGTAAGACTAAACGAGCTGGGGTTTGAAGTAGGGACGCTTTATAGACTTTTTTAATTTGATTCCTTAATCGAAGGAAAAAACGAGGATCCGTAACTAGCAGTCCGGACCAAAAAGACAAGGTTGGTGAGACATATCATTTATTTTTTTCTCAACTTTTGAACGGACGGAATTCAACAAATCCTGCGATCTGATTGGCTCCGGGAGCGGGTGGAATTTTCCCATCCGCCCGCCACAGCGGGAGGAATCCGTCGTGTTGATCTATTTTCGTGAGCGAATTAGTGGTAATTGTCAACCTTTTCCCTTTTTTACACTTCCATCGACGGTTAATCAACGCAAGTTCATCTTTATTTCCTTTTAAATGGCAAGGAAATTCACTGTAAGTAAATTAAATTGAGTTTCATAAATACTTTTGCTCTTGGGCCATCGTAGGTTGATCAAAAATAAGAAACAAACAGCAGTGACAAACATATTGAACTTGCACATTTTATGACTTGCCGTTTTGTATGTACTCTACATACATTTTCAAAAGTAACGGCTATTTATATATAACAATGGTGAGGGGTCTGGAACCTGGATTAAGCAAATAGTTAACAGTAAACTATAAAAACTAGAGTGAATTAATAAAGCAACAGCTTTTCACTTCCGACATAGATATTGAAAGCTGGCTCAAGTTCTTGAATAAATAAGGTCTCTTTGATTTTGCAATGCCCTTCGCCAAAATATCAAAGTGATCCCACTTGATGTCATGTCCAGTGGTTTTGACGTGGTCATCAATGGCTGAGGTATTGTCATTTTTAGCGAGGGCGTTAAAGTGTTCGGTTTTCCTATCATGAAGCCGTCGCGTTTACAATTCCAGCAATTTGCTCGCTAAATAATTCTGGATTGTTGTGAATGATTAATGCGGTCCTTGTAAGGAAAGAAAGATTTTATGCATCGAGCGTTCTGAAAAATGATCCTTAGGTTAACAAAAGAGTAGAATTTGTACACACAAGATTTCAGGCGTTTAGCGACATGGTTGCTTTGCAAACCTAAGTAGGGAAGCAGGATTACGATATCTTTCTTATGAACTGTAGACACAGGGTTGTTAGGCTGATGCCAGTTTTTGTTCAAAACATCGTTGATATGATAGTTGATTATGCCTTGTGGGTAGCCGTTTTGTACAAGGAGTTTTCGAAGATCATTGAGCACAGATTGTTAGAAGGAACCAGATGAACAGAGATGGAAGTAGAGATAAGTAAGGGAGCGGATGAGGTCTATTTTGTTCTTTCGTGGAGTGAACGAATCCCATTTCTCTAGTGTCTGAGTTACTTCCTCGTTCGCTCGTTAGAGTTTTTACGAATGGCTCGGTAGACCGGCGGCACGTAAGCCGATTCAACGACAAAGCTGCGTAAACAAACCCACTTGCAAGCCAATTTACCACAGGAAAAAAAAATAAGTGTGTCATTTGCCGGCTTAGGGTCGGTCCGTATAGTGAAAAACTGTGACCTCGGGCTTGAAAATGCTGCCCTCGGCCTCGGGCAGCATTTTCAAGACCTCGGTCACAGTTTTCACAATACGGACCGACCCTAAGCCGGCAAATAACATATACATCTCTGATCTGCGTCTGACTGGTTCCAGAAACCATTACAAGTCACACGGAACAGTTGCAAATTATTTACCCGAGTCGTAAGCACGTTTTGATACATATTATCAGAATTTTAAACGAAAACGAAAATTTTACTCGTTTATTTGCCATGAATGTCAAGAAAACGTAACTACAAAAATAGCTTTAAATTCTAGCGGCAGACTTTTTAGTAGAACGCGGCCCAAAATATTCACCAATCACAATTCACGTAGTAACTGACAGATACAACAAGCGTTTTACAAAAGTAACATGCCACGCGTAGGGGACTGTTCAAGGAGATCGTGACTAGAACACGACACGAGTATATACGAGTAACAGACGAGTACATACGAGTATCTACGAGTAACATACGAGTAACATACGAGTAACATACGAGTACATACGAGTAACATACGACTACATACGACTACACACGACCAAATATGGTAATATATAAATATTATATACGAATACATTGGTTACATTTGAATGCATAAGAGCAACATACGATGACAGGAGAGTAATAAACATGAATTTTTGTCTTTTCATTTCATTTTTACATGTGCGCAGGTTATGTCTTGCACACACACATGCGAGCGAGCGCAAGTGCCACACGCGCGCGTACCACACACATGCGCCACACGTGTATAGGTCGGCACACACGAGAGGACTAGTCCCTGCGACTGATCCCTGCAACTAGTTGCATCGCGTGAACTGGCCATTTTTGTTTCAAAATCTAGTCGCAGAGACCAACTCTGGTCCCTGCGACTAGTCCCACGAATTGAAACCAGTTTGAATTTTTGGGACAAGTCCCTGCGACTTGTCCTTGAAATCGCTTCGTGTGAACTGCTCGTGGGACAAGTCCCTGCGACCAGTTCCTTCGTGTAAACTCTTCAGGGCACTAGTTGCAGGGACCAGACGAAGGGACTAGTCCCATCGTGTGTGCCGACCTATACACATGTGTGGCGCATATGTGTGATACGCGCGCGTGTGGCACTTGCACGTGTATCTCTAGTCTCTCGTCGTAACTGTTGTTAATTACCATTTGTAATTCCGTTAGTTTATTATTGGTCCTTAGTTATTGTTGTCAATTTTAGTCTCCTTAATCCTCTTGTATTTAGTTATACCTAGTTGTTTATTAATAATTTTTGTTAACATGACCCGCCTAGACTAGCATATGCTATCCGCGGGCATGTTCAATTTGTAATTTTTTAATTTGAAAACAAAAATAAATGTATGTATGTATGTATGTATGTATGTATGTATGTACTTGCGCTCGCTTGCGTGTGTGTGCAAGACATGACCTGCGCACATGTAATCAAAGTGGCTATGAGCCACTCAACTTGAAAAAATGGATCGTCTGTAAACAGTGACAATTTTAATGCCACTTGAGATTTTAATCTGTAGGTTAAGTTACAGTTAAAGCCCACTGGTATTGTTCAGAAATAATGCAAAATGCATTATTAAGAGAGCACACGAGGAGATGTAACACTGTTGAAAACAATTATGAAGTTATCGGTCCGAGACAATTACAAGGAAAGTACCGCTTCTTGTCCGATCACCAAAGCAAGTAATAATTCTCATTTTCATTCCTCTCATTTTTTTTCGTTATTAATTTTCCCAGCCAGTATCAGTGATTTTTTCTCTCTTTGTTACCTATTCTCCTCTTAGGAATTTAAAAGTAAAGTACATTCAGCATAGAGTCACTATACCACAACGACAGTGCCACGTCTCGTCCGCTCAACAACGTTAAGCCCTGTTCGGTGAGGCCAGTACTTGGATGGGTGACTAAATACGAATACCCCGTGTTGTAATAACTTCTTTTTCTTATTATTATTTTCTTCCCTTCCCTTTTCAAGGCGATATTAAAGACAGCAGAACTCCCAGCTTTATGTAATGTCGTTTCTTCTACATGGATTTATCAGCTAATGTATGTGTTCCTCATTTCGCCATGTCCGTATTTAGCCTTATTTATTTACAATCCCGTATAAACAGCGGAACACTTCGTTCGAATTCTCCTCAATTCTCTTGACTGTTGAACCTCTAAAACATTTAATCACGGCTAAAATCATTCCAAAATACATACAGGTCATCAATTTTGTGACTTTCAATGTCTTCTTTTTCGGCAATCGGGTAGAAATGAGCTTTTTATATAATTACAGCCGCTAGATTTCATTTATAAAAACGTTCGTGCAAAAATGTATTCAATGTAGAGCATTTCTGCGATAAGATACTAAGTGCGTGGGAAATTCAAAAATACTGACCTAACTTGACACGTTGCAAGCAACCGTGAAACGGCCTTAGACGGCTGACTTAACCGTCTAAGAAAAAAAAAAAAAAAAACTAAGCTGATAAGGTGCAAGCGACTGTAGCGCCTTAGATGGCCAATGTTCGAAACCCGGGGGGACTCCCCTATCAAATGTCGTGGATGGTCGGCGTCTCGGGTACAAATCAAGGATTCTCGACTCACTGAGGGTGTTGATGATGAAAGCTCACCATTTTTAGGTGTCAAAGTATACTTTAGGGTGCACACGAAGGAATAACAATAAAATAATTTTCTGTCTTTAGGCTCGGATTTCAACTGATCTCCCGAACACGCGAGTCGGATCTACAAAGGGCGTGCAGGATCCTTTCTTGAACAGTAGCTAGTAATCGAACTATTCCATTCTCGAACAGTAGCTAGTAATCGAGCTATTCCATTCTAAGTCGTATCTTTTAGACGTCTAATGAAACTCAAGCAACGCCCACATTAGTCTCCTATATGAGTTAAATTCAAATTTTCCGAAGAGCATCGCTTAGCGTTTTCAAATGGGAGTTCCCACCCGGAGTTCCAAATGTCTAACGGGAAGTGAAGGAGTGAAGGAGTGGATAAGTGATGGAGTGAACTCGTTCCAACACTTCAACTTGGAAAATATTATTTTCCAAGTTAAAAATGAAATGAAAAGACAAAAAGTCATGTTTATTACCCTCCTGTCATCGTATGTTGCTCCTATGCATTCGTATGCAACCAATGTATTCGTATTTAGTATAAATTTACCGTAGTCTATTGTGAATCCGTGAATTTGATTGGATATATTACCGTCGACTATCTGCTGATAGTCAACAGTTACGCATCAGTGCACATCGCGCATCACTTTTGAATCTGATGTAACATAATAAAACAGTTTTTTTCTACGCGTTACTTGAAATTTTTTTCTTTTTATGCAATGAGACTACGGTAAATTTATACTAAAACAATTAGACTACTCGCCCTTGTTTTCTACGAGCGATAGTCAACTCGGCTGCGCCTCGTTGACTATCTGCTCGTAGAAAACTCTGGCTCGTAGTCTAATTGTTAAATAGTCTGTATATTACCATATTTGGTCGTGTGTACTCGTATGTACTCGTATGTTACTCATATGTACTCGTATGTTACTCATATGTACTCGTATTTACTCGTATGTACTCGTGTTATTCGTATGTACTCGTATGTACTCGTGTGGTGTTTTAGTCACGATCTTTTATGAAGATCAACCATTTTCACTAGTGTCAAGTCACTTTCAACATTGGAAGCACAGTAGCTCCTGAGAAGCCACAGACAGCTGCACCGCATGGCGAGGACAATATTTCCATCTGATCAGTTCATATTTCGAAAAACTTTAATTGTTGGGCAGGTTTCAATTGTTGAACAGGTCTTTGTAGTCTTTGAAAAATTTACTTACTATACCAAATTGCACTCGAAATCTCTCCTATACTAAGTAGACAGGGTAAGCGGGCTTCCTAAGCATGATCAATTAGTACCAGGCATGGTGGACGTCAGCTTCAAAGGTTATGGTAAAAAGCATAAGCGATGCCTTAATGAGTTTAGACAGGAAATGGATATCTCACGTTGTCTTATTCTTTTATGATTCCCTGAACTAAATTGTAAATAATTCTAATTTTACGTAGATAAGATATATTTTAATATGGAAATAGTGTCCCCAATTATTTAAGTCTTTCTTCTTTCTTTCGGTTCCTACACGAACTACTATTTTATGTGATGTTAATCAAGTACAAATGGGACGTACGTACGTACGTTTTTAAACACATCTTACCTCCCAAGATTGCTTTTCCATTAATCTTAGATGAACTGAGTTCCAAGACAAAGTCTTTCTTTAGTGCTCTACCAGTAATGTTCACAAAGGCTTTACCTTTGTACTGCATCTCCATCCGCTGAGACATTCGATCGGTAAAGAGCTGTTAAAGAGTAAACTGGAATTACATGTACAGTCAACTCTTTGTAATAAGGCTGACACATTCGGAAACAATGTCAACGTTTCTCCCATCAAACCTTTTGAAACGTTAAGAGAAACACCACTGAAAAAAACATTCCCATCCAGTCAAAATACTTACACTATCAATATTTCTGGATTTGATGATAGCCTCACCATTCATCTTAAAAGTCACGAAGAGCAGTTTAGGTATTTCGATTCTCCAGTCGACTCTTCCTTTTAGCCACGCATTGTAGCTAAACGGCGATAACTTCTGTAGATTCATTCCATTCCAAGTCATCCCCTTGACAAAATGAATGGTTTCCTTGTTGTTAAGAAATCCAATTGCATCTACGTTGAGGTCAAGCCCACAGCTGTCTTTCATGTCTCGAAACACATTCAGATTAGATTTTAAAAGCTGAGCCTGATTTTTCGGGAAGTTAATGAATAAGCCAGGTTTGCAGATACTTATGGCGAAGCAGGTTCTTCCATCCGCGGATAAGGGTATTTCGTTTTGTTCAACACGTATTTTGTAGTTAACTGCAGGACGATAGTAAGCTAAGCTGTGTGCTGCATTTATGGGAAATCCTAAACAGTGTCTCAAACCAGATGCTAGTGTGACAACGATGTTTTGAATGTCAAAATCTTGGTTGGTCTCTCTGTCTGTTACTGTAAGCCATTGTGGTGCCATTGCTGAGACGGCGTGCATAAACGACGAGACAAACGCGTCACTGTCTATTAGTTCAAGTAGGTTATTTGAATCTGCCACCTCTGAGTAGCATTTACCATTTTTTTGATATAAAAGTGGGAATTTCTTGAAGGTAGACGTCACTGCAATTCCAGTTTCAATCATCTCATCCCGAGAAATATGAAGTTTGTTTAGATTTAAACCAATTAGCGACAATGGAATAGTTTGGTTATTGACTGTTAAAAAGTGTACGACACCATTCGTAGATCGAGGTGTGCCCGTCCACGGTGCAGTAGATATAAGACGCAGGTCACATGAAAATTTTTCGTTTGTTTTGTGTTTCTCGCAGCCAATAGGTAGCTCCCCCTTCATCAGAAACAATTTTGCGTTGTGGTTGGAGATTTCTGGTGTAATAAAGAGCACGCTTCTTTCAGGAGTCTCGAAATCATGTCTGTTTTCTCCCTCAAGGATATAAGTTATTGCTCGAATACCTGGTTTTGCTCCTTCCACTGTAAATACTTCCTTTCGTTTCGGAAATTGTATTTGAATTGATGATGGGTGGATGATAACTCCATCTTCCGAGGTCAAGAACACCCTCAGGCGTTTTGATGGACGTGCCAGGACAGCAAGAGCTTTAGAACTAATATTCAGGCGTAGCTTTGGAAAGATTGGCGTGTTGACAAAACCCGTTTCGCACCTACTACCTTTGTATCCAGTCTTTTCACAATTGCAAATGAAACTGTTCTCGTCTAAGGTTAAGCACTTTCCTTCATGTCTGCATGGATTTGGTTGACAAGTCTTAATCTCTGTCATTGAAATACAAAACAAGGTTTATCAGTACAAGAAACACTGACGTAAGTATTGTGTTGACACCCCTTTGTGAGGCCAAAGACATTTTGTCCACATCGCTTATACTGTCTACTTTTAGGATAAAGAAGGCTGTATCGCTTTAACCTTACTCACATGAACTAACATCTCTGGTCCTAAGTCGCCAAACTGTTTCTAAGGCGAATTACTATACAAATACTGGCATGCACATTAATGTTACTATTAACCTTGAAGATAACTAAATGGAGTTAAAACCATAGTTAGTTTCTAAAAACCATAAGCGAAAACCTTGGACAATTAACTATCGACAACTTGATGTCTCACTGTTCCATTTTGTCCTAAACCTCCTTTCCCCCAAAAGTAGACAATTTACCGTCAAGATTACCTTCACAAGAAAACCGTCCAGTATTCCAGAAGACTAAATCACCCTTCGAATTGAGGCTACATTCCGCTTTTCTGTCTCCGCGCAATACAAACCCTCGGCGACATCCGAAGTAGCAAGTTGAACCGAGGGACGTAAAACAAGGAACTGATAGAGTTTGACTCGGAAGCGTGGTCGTCAGCTTTTCACAATGTTTCGCTAAAAGAAAAATAAACGATCTTTGCTGAATGACTTTATTATGGCATTGCAATTTTATTCGTCCAAAATTTTCCACTGAGTTAGTTAAGTGTTTAGCAGGTAAGCTGTTAAATAATGAGCAAACAGTTTACATCATAAGCGTATCAAGCTCCCGGACGGGAAGTGGGCTACCCACGTTTGCAAGACGTTCTCTGTCCACTCCAACTTGAAGATGGCAAGCAAGTTCTAGACTGAGATCCCAACAGGTCATATCCGGGATTGCAAGAAAATGTACACTTGGCATCAGTGGCATATCCAGAGCAGGTCATTCCGCCTTGCCATGGTGGATCAATCTCTACACAAGGTTGAGCTGCGGAAAAAATCAACGAAACACAGGCAGATTTTTTTAGCTTGTGGGCGTGGAACTCTCAACAAGTAGGGGGCGGGGGGAGGGGGTTATCTTCATTTATATATCTCCAAAAGCGTATGGTTCCTCTATAGCAAAAAAAATGTATATCGTATGTAGCACAACCAAAATTGTAAATTCTGGCCACGACTTCTTTACAAATTGGGCCTTTCAAAGCGCTTAGAATTCAGTACTTCTAAATTCTTGTGTCTATCGATTGGCCATTACGCGACCGATATGTTTGCTAAAATGATTCGTGTCAACGCTTGTTCAAGATCAAGACTCTTTTAGGGATATAAAATAAATTTTACTAGCCTTTAGGGCTCCCTCTTTCCTGAAAATAAATAGCTCAACTTTGCTGGGCATACTATTCAGCTTCCCCGACAATTAGATATTGCTTCTCTCAAAAATTAACAGCCTGATTAAAGCATTGTCTTTTTTCAGTGGGGGCAACCGTAACTTCATCATGTTTATTCAAGTTTTCGACGTATTAACTGAAACTGATGCTGTTGAAAACAAAAAAAAATATTGAAACGTCAACCAGGACTTACCTGGCGGATCCTGGCGGGAAACCTTGACGTAATTTGTTAAATACTGGAGACCGTGTAGAGAGTTGAAAACACGAAGCAGTGTTTTGATATGTGTTTGTGATTAGCACAATATTTTACGTTTTTAATTTTTTTCCGTTCAGAGGCTGTCTTATTTGGAAGTGCAGAATTTTGATGGCTGTGACCTTAGAGTATGACTTGCATCAGAACAAAGACACCAGTATTCTACTGCAAAACTTTGACCCTAATAACATTATCACTAGATCTAGAAAAAAAGAGAGAAATTACACTGCTCCAGAGCGAGATATTGTAGACTTTTCTATTCTCTATTAGTAGAATTCTACAAGTACACTAATGCAAACGCTGCAATCTGATTGGCTGAGCTACTTGTACACTATCAGCCATTAGAGTTCAGTGGCTGTCGGTCGTCCACGAAATGCGATGTTTTTATAGTTTTTCCGAAGTTTTGGAAGGAATTTTAGATTTAAACGGGTAATTAAATTCCTGAGAAGACTAAAAGAAGCACATTTACGGTTTCTTGACTTTAAAAACTTGAAAATATTGAAAAAGCGGGTACGCCCGTAAACAACTGCAAATTTGCCAAGGACAGTTCGATACGTGCAACTTTGTTTCAGGATAAAGTTCAATAATACGTGGGAAAATCATTGGAAACCGTTATTTGCATTAATTTCAGTTAAAATTCTACTAAAACAATTAAATTATTCGCTCTCGATTTCTATGAGGCGATAGTTGATTCGGCATTCGGCCTCGTCAACTATCACCTCATAGAAATCTAGAGTTCATAATCTAATGGTTAATTAGTATAATTTCAGAGCTGAACAAAGAGTTTCCAGCAGTCTGATTGGTCGAGCGGTTCCTTATATGACGTTATATAAACCGCTCCAGGCGGTTTATATACCATTTTCGAGGCCTGGCTACTAAGCGCACCACCTTTGCTATCTCGGCAAGTAAACGTGGCAGGCAGTTGGTGAATGAATTTTTCATCTATTCGAAAGACATCACTCTAACTACAGAATATTTGAAAGGATGGAGAATTTTCAAAATGACTGCTGTCACCCTTGGAGCAAAAATCCTTTCAAGAACTCGTGTTCAAGGCAGTTAAGAATCGTAAACTCAGTGGTAACGTTGATTGCCAGCAGGTCGGATCGATTGACCAATCTGTCTTTCTCCAAACTAAAGCTACTCATTTCGAGACGATGATGACAACTTTGGATGAAGTCAACAGCGATAAAACAAAGGTAGCGGATGAATTTAATTTTCGTCGTGTTTTGCTCGATTGTTTTACTGCCGAACGCAATGAGTAAACTGATTCACAATCGGTGTAAGCTTACATGTAAGCTTCTTATTAAAACTGTACTGCTGCATACGTGGATGCAAACGAACAATTGGGTGCCTGTTTCTATGTTTTAGTCCGTTATTCTCTTTTGTTCAGCTCTGAAATTATACTAAAACAATTATTCGTCTCAGGATCGGTGAAATTGTCGAATAATCCCCTCGACGTCGACAATATTCACCTCGCCATCGGCGAATAATTGTTCAATATGCAGTTGTGACGACATAGATTCCTAGAGTAATCAAGGCGCACGTAGTAAATGACCTACACTTCAGGTATTCAACATTATTAAAAACTGGATCGTTGGATAATAATGCAATTAAACAGTTTTCATTAGCTTAGCCATCATGGGTTATACATACATACATACATACTTTATTCGTCCCAAATGGGCTTTTCAGAATAAAGAGATAATTAATACTATATATACATGATACATAATTCAATCACTATACAAATAAATCAATCAACTAATCAACTAGTAAGTAAAATGGCATAATGAAACTGATCAATTATTAATTAAAAATAATCAATAAAATAAATAAAAACAAAACAAAAAAAAACAACAACAACAAATGTAGAACAATTAAGTCGCAAAAACATTTGAGACAAGGCTTCTCTTCAGGCAACGTTTGAAGTGCTGTAGTGTTGGTTTCAACTTAAGAGAAGAATCCAGTGAATTCCAGAGTTTGACTGTCCTGAAGTAGAAAGTTCTTTGCCCTGTGGCTGTTTTATACAAAGGAATGTTTAGCATCTGGGAGTTCCTCGTTGTACGCTTGGTGATCGTAGCTCTTTGGATATATTTAGAAAATAAAGAGGCTGGTGCGCACCCTGACATACATTTGAAGGCCATTATTGCGTGGCGATAATACAACTGCTGTCTTACAGGTAGCCACTTTAGATCTTTAAGGATAGGGGAAATATGGTCGTATTTCCTTGAGTTACTAACGATACGAGCCGCGAAGTTTTGTACAGCTTGGATCCTACTTAAGTTGTACTCAGAAGTGTTGTTCCAAACATTACAACAATAATATAGCTTGCTAAAAACTAAGGCATTAATTATAATAGTTAAGGTGGTTGAGTCAAAAGCATGTTTAACTCGATTAATCTGGCCTAGGCGCGCCATGCAACCGGACACTGTTGAAGCTATGTGATCGTTATATGTCAAGCAGGGATCCAGAATGACTCCCAGGTCCTTAGCAACGGTAGCCGGTGTAATTTCTTTTCCTAACAAAGTTAGACGAAAGTCTTCTACTTTGCTGACCATCGCTCTGCTGCCAAAGATAATTAAAACAGTTTTACTAGGGTTTATAAGGAGTTGATTTCTAAAAGTCCAGTTACTAATTCTGCATAAGTCTTCATTTAATTTGGCAATCGCGTTTGCCTGGTTCTGTAGGTTAAAATTTAGCATCAGTTTAGTATCGTCAACATAGCACTGGGGGGAACTATGGTGTGGAATGTTCGGAAGATCGTTAGTGTAGATACTAAAGAGCAGTGGTCCCAAAATGCTTCCTTGTGGCACTCCACAAGTCATAGGAAGTTGGGCTGATGTAGCATTATGAATTTTAACAACTTGGTAGCGCGACTGAAGGTAGCTGCAAAACCATTTAATAGCGGTAGGTGACAATCCAATGTCCTGAAGCTTGGACAGAAGGATTCCGTGGTTAACACTATCAAAAGCTTTGCTCATGTCAAGCAACACAGTGGCAGTTAGCTGTTATGAACCATTATACCATGCTCTACAAATGTGGTAAACTTTTGGGAGCATTTTTACATTTTATTTTAGTTTTTTTGTATCTGGAGGGTGATTTTAATAAACAATTATTCCACTCGCGCTTGTTGAATACGGAATTTTTTTTTTTTTTTTTTTTTTGTTGAATACGGAATGGTTATAGCCAGCTCGGCGCCATGCGCCTCGTTGGCTATATACCATCTCAAATCCAACGCGCGCCAGTGGAATAATTGTTAATTATACCATGCTCTACAAATATAGTAAGCGTACGCGTACTTTTTTGGGGGACGTTTTTATTTTTATTTTGGTATAGATATGGTGGGGGGGGGGGGGGGGGGCATTTTTAGTAAGGGACTGGTCAAGAAGTACAGGTGGGTGGCGTAATGGGCTGGAGCATTTGAAAATGCAGTGATTAAAAAACACATGGCCCACCCCTCTCATCTGGCACAAACCTGAGTGACCATCCCTTAAATTAAGGCTGAAAATTACATGACCCAACCGCTATAAAACATGACATTCTTGGTTTCACAATCCAACAACATCACATTGTATGTATGAAATTGTGATATTATTTTCATTTTAGAGTTATTTCTTAACAATGATACAAATCGTCTAAAAACAATATTGTTTTCCTTTGTTTTTGCAACTTTAAGTCATGCCGTAAACTCTAAAAAAAACTTGATTTGTTGCTCATTCCGTTAGACGTCTTAGCTTTCGTACAAAGTTTACAAGACATGTAATTGCCATTTCTATTGTACACTAGACTCATGTACTTCTTCGAAAATCGTCGTCCTTTGGAACTAGAAGGAGTTACCTCTGTTGCCCATTGTGTCAAATGTGTGCCAATTCCAGTTTTAAAACAGGATGACCCACCGCCAATGTGTAGCTGAAAATTGAACGACCCATCCCTTATGTACCAAGAGCTGAAAAACTACTGACCCACTCCCTCTTTGCTGAGACCCACCCCACCCCCAATACTTTTTCACTAGTCCCTAAAACAATTATTTCACTGGCGCTCGTTGTATATGAGCTTGTTATAGCCTTTACGCGCCTCGATGGCTATCTACCATCCAACGCGCTCTCATGTAATAATTCTTAAATATGCACTGTGCGCCGATCCGCATTCGGGCCCGAATACTTGGCTTTTTCACCAATTTCACCAATCTTGCTCAAAGGTTAAGGTATTATGTACCTTCACATGATCTCCCGTTTAACGACAGTTTGTATCCCGCTTTACAGCTACAAAGGTAGCTTCCATCAGTGTTGTGACACTTTTGTTCGCAAGAGTGTTTTCCAGTTTGACATTCGTCGGCGTCTGGAGATGAGAATAAGAAAAAGCTTGTGAGTTTTCTAGTCTCAGAACAAACATTGATAGAAACATTTAAAAAAAAATAGCAAGGCCTTAATTATAGTTAGATGTGACCTACTTAGCTGGCATCCTCTCCAGTGGAACGACCTGATCATGCGACGCGTGACGTGACAACGTGACAAGTTTTTAAATGCAGAGGGCTGCTTCCTAAGTATCAGTAAGTGCTAAAGCCCAAATGTGCTAAGGGGTAAACTTAAACAGTTGTTGAAGTAACTAAAATTAATTAATTAAAATACAGTTAACGCATGCGCACATCGACACTGCTTCCGTGGTAAGAGGCAAAGCCCAGGCTGACTACCAAAGTCAGTGCGAACTAGGACCTGAGTGACTACAGCCGGACTCAGACCTGTATGACTACTACTTGCCAGTATTGAACATTAAATTCAGGCCCAGTTAGAACGTTTTGTTACATATTGATGGTCATGTCGAACTTAACTGATGAATTAAATTCCCGCGATTGTGGCTCGATTTCTGAGTCGACGTCTAGCCAGAGCAAGAACCACGACAAGTTCAGTGTCACCAGTCGGGCTACACGACTTTGGCGCGACGTCGGTTCCAACGCTCAGCTACACTTTTGCCGAACCCGACGCATGAGTATCACCTGCTTGCTTATTTGTATTTTTCAACCATCAGAATGCAGTGCTTCTCGAAAATAATATAGTGAGATACAAATACAACTAAATTAACCTAGACGGAATAAGCAAAAATGCGCAAAATGGGAATGAATTCGCAGTGAATTACGATTAAGCTCGACACGAGTATAATGCGACGTTTGAATCAACTTTCGACCTGTAGTCTTGCTAAAATTGAACTTAATTAGTGTTGAATTCGACACGACGTTTGCAAAACGTTTGAACCAGGCCTGAGATTGTCTTGTTCCGGCTATTTTGTAAATCATTGAAATACTGACGACGTAGTCGGCTTAACTTATTAATTTGCCACTTAACTACGTTTGAAAGGAGAGTCCTTGAAAAAAAGAAACTATGATCCAATAAATTTTGGACTGGAAATCGCTCGAATTATTTGTTGATTCTATTTGAAACCTCCAGGAATCCCTCAGATGTTGCCTCTCGTCCTTTGGTCTATTGATGTGCTCGTGACCTGTACGAAGCATGAAAGTATTTTTAAAATTTCAGACAAGATATGTCTCTTTATTACAATGTATTTATATTCCAAGACGAAATATTAGGTCTTTATCACTTTTGGAAAACAAACGTTAGATATACATGTAGCTTTACTTACCTCTACACTGTTTTTTGTCGTACATTAGCGTGTATCCATTCCTACAAGAGCACAAAAAGCTTCCCTCGACGTTTGTGCAAATGTGGTGGCAGGCTGATCGGGTGGCCGTTTCGTTACTGCCAGTTACGTTGTTGGGAGCACACTCATCGATATCTGAGAGAAAAGTTGTTGGTAACTTTACTACTATTTTTCCTACCTTGGTGCCCTCCAAGAGCTCTTCCGTTTTGTTTTCCAATGTGTGAATGTGTGTGACTAACCTGAACGTGCATTTTTGCCTGACTGCTAGTGACTCATTACAATGAGAAGTGCTATGAAGAAAACAATTTCCCACGCAGGTAATTGAAATCAATTTTTCGCAGAAGGCGATTAAAGCTGATTAAGTGAATCCCGAGATTACTCTCCGAGACGAAGCTGAGGGGTAATTGATACTCGCCGAGACAATCATCAGGTATCTTATTTTATCTAGGGTGACCTCATAAGCAGTTGCTGTTATCGACTAGAATGCTCCGGTTTGAAGAGAAGTAACCACCCCATCTGACACGGCTGGTGATGGCGGACGCTATACGAAATCGTGAAACCATTGTTTCCGATTTCGGAATGCCTTGAAAACCACCTTTTGGAAACACGTTGGTCGAAAGGTGTTGGTGGTCTAAATTCCTTATGCTTTGAGTATGTCAGAGTTGGAGTTGTATTTTCAGAATTGACGAAAGCAATAACTAAAACAAAGCGCGCGCTCTGATTGGTTGATTCAGCGTCTACTATTTGCCCATGGGTGTACGCTGCTGACGTGTGTGCTAATGTTTACTTGGACGGTTGTCTTCTTCCTTTAGTTTGTTCGTAATTCTGCTAAACTATTTTACCGGTTGTTGGATACAGACCTTAGAAAGAGGATTTTGATCGATATTTCAGGAAACGTGTATAAACTTTATCGAGTTGCTGGTGTGCAGTCTGTTGTCATAAATGAATTTTCGCGCGCTTGTTTGTCTTGTCATGTAAGACTACACGAACATTTTTTCGTAATGTAGCTCAATAAAAGGACTTCTTTTGTTCCAATGCCTTAATGTTATGTTATAAAACAAATGGCAAACGCCATGGCGTGCACTATTGAGTTATGGATGCACTTGGGAGGTTTGTTAAGCACTCAAGAAGCTAGAGTTGCACTCGGATATCCCCTCGTGCGACTCTTACGCTTCTTTCGTGCTTAGCAACCTCCCACGTGCATCCATAACTCAGTAATGTACGCCATGGCGTTTACCATTTGTTAACTTGCTTGTATAGCGAATATCGACATGAGGCCTTACTAAGGGGAAGGGAGAGGGGATGAGGATAATCTTTACCTGTGCATGCCCTGTTGTTGTTCGTCAGCTGGTAACCTTTTCTACAGGAGCAGAAGTATCCACCACGAGTATTGCTGCAATAGTCCTCACAGCCATGTACTTGATGACCCAACTTACATTCATCAATATCTGAAAACACGAAACTTGACACTTAACACAGTGTTGTCGGCCGAAGTCAAGACTTCGACACTAGGGAACAATATTTTTTTTTCGCCAAACGGTAAGGTTTTTCTTCTGGATTTCAGAAAAGTTTCGTGATTTCATGCTTTCGATGCTGCGTTTTATGATTTCCGGCGGTTTTACGGGTAGTGCAATGGCATAACTTCTCTACATTGATTGTGTAGCACGCAGTTTACTATTACGCTTTTCTCGATGGTCTTACCAGAGTTTTATTGCTTTATACTAGTTTCCCTAGTATAACCCAAAATACGACCGTATACGTTGCAAAACGTTCGCGTCAAAATCACATCACATATGTTTATGTATTGTTGTCTCTCGAAGTTGAGCTATTGTACAAAGGTATCATGTCAGAATCAGGTCTTAACATAATAACCACGAAAACAATAGTACTGTGGCTCTCTTTTACCTGAGCACGTCTTTCTGTTACTGTCTAACTTGAAGCCTTCATTGCATTTGCACCAGTAGCTTCCATAAACATTTTGACAGGTATGCTCGCAGTATCCGTTGTTGTTTTCACACTCATTTACATCTAACAAGAGAGAAAAGTCAAACAATGAAGTGCCGTGATGACGCCACACAAATGCAGTACTCCGGCTCTATATATAGCAGGCCTGGAAGTAACCTACGATCAGGCGTCCTTTTTTCTTCGCGGCGGGAAGGAACGCCTGATACAATTACTTGACTATTCGTCTGCCGCCCCCTAATTAAAATATCTGTCAGCGTGAATGTCGGCGATGCCATCAGATAATGAATCAATCGGAATTACCTAAGTCGCTTCGTGGGCGGGAATTACACAAGGCACGAACAGCGTGATTTTACATACAGTACTTACAGTACGGCCGCGTAAAATATTTAAAACGCATCCTCCTGTTTCGTTTGTACAATGAATAAGTTTCAGAGGTCTTTGTGCGTCTAGCGTGTCAATTGGTTAAAGGTACCGTTCCTCTTTGTAAGCCAACAAAAAGCAACGGTGGTTTTTGAATTTTGATGTGGCGCTGGCTGTACTGCCCATATGAAACAGCGCTTTTGGAATTAACTGATATATAGCGCTCTTGCTGAATTCCGTCGGTAGCACGGTCAAAACAACAACACTCTCAAGAGAAGCATTTAAAGCTGACAAAAACTTGCTCTCTTCACTCGCCTCATCAGTCGTCATCAGCTCGCGGCATTTCTTTGACCGGAAATCACATTGCCACACAGGTAACCAATCATAGCTTAGTTCTATAATTACCTTTTGTTTCTTGACCAATCAGAGAAAAGTCCAGATTTCTGGACTAGCAACAGACAAATAGCCAAGTAATTATATCAGGCGTACCTTTCCGCCGCGAAAAGAAAGGACGCCCTGATCGCAGGTTAGCCTGGAAGTTGAAGAAAACACGTAACAGAAAGAAAGTGTGACAAATAAAAAAAAAACCGGAAAATTCTCCGCATAGACCTCTCTGAATTATATCTTCAAAAATTTGAGAAAAGGTGTTTATAGGGCTATGTCACCATATATGAAGTTACCTTTTAGTCAGGTAATGGGGTATCCATTTCCGAGTGGTAGGTGCATCGGCTGATTTCACCTCTTTCGCCCTTTCTTTGCTCCTTTCTTCGACCCTTCCTTCGCTTCCTGTCACACTTTATAAATATTAAGCTTCTGCAGTCTTGTCGTGATTTGTATAAGTGTCAGAATGTTCTATGTTGCTCTTTGTTTATCTGATCGACACAAGTTACTTATTGTCTGACCGCATTGAGTAAAAGTTTGAAAGAAATCTACGGCTAGATATTATAATCTTTTCGCGCCAATGGACGCAGGAGTGGTTTTCCCCAGCGGCTGGAAAGAAGACACTGGCGAACTTCACGAATTCTGTAAAAATTGACGAACTTCACGAATTCTGGAATGATTAAAACCCTGCCTAGGATAGGAAACCAGATGTCGACATCAAACATCCAGTCGTCAGATACCGATTGATAAATATTGACCAGCAACCTCAAGGAAAAAACTACTGGGAAAGGAAAATCCTAATTACTCTTAAGAAAGTTCATGATTTAGCTCAATTCTTGGAAGCAAATGATGTTCAAGCTAGACAGTGGAAGCACAAGATATTTCATCCCCAAAAGAAGAGCTAATAGGGGTTAACAATGCTGCCTCCGCTCACTCTCCTAAACCTCCCAAGCTGCAGGAAAGCGACATTAGTCATTCTCGATCATGACTAAAACATCACGCGAGTACTTACGGGTAACATACGAGTAACATACGAGTACCTACGGAACATACGAGTACATACGGATACATACGACTAACATACGACTAACATACGACTAACATACGACTAACATACAACTAACATACGACTAACATATGGGTATGTACGAATACATACGAGTAAAAAAATACGAAAAAAAAAGTAAAATTCATACGAGTAAATTTTTATGCAAAGTAACGTGAGAGAGCAAAAGATATTTGATATCTACTCGTCACGCATTACTTCCCCGACTAAGGAAAGATTGCATTACAAGAGCAAATTTATTTGATATTAAACTGGTAGCCTGGGGTCGTGCCAGGTAATCCGATGAGCGCAAAAATTGGCCTGTCGCGCAGTGGATGGTCTTCACGCATTCGATCTTTACCGTGCACTGAACAGATTGAAGAGCGTAATACTGATTTACAGATGACACAGTCGAGAAAGGAACCGCGTGATGTAGATGTAACAGTGGTAAGTAAAGTGTTTTTTACCACCGCAGATGATACATTTAAGCTTTCTGGCTTGATCTTGCACTGATTTTTTTCCATTTTTCATAACCAAGGTAAAATAGTGAAATCAAGAGGCGGATCTGATGACGTCATACAACGTCAGCGCCATCCAAAATATATTGTCATCTTGTAGCGCAAGCCAAGGGTTTTGCACTCCATGTGAATTTATTTTACTGTGACTAAATTTAACGAAAGCCTTCGGGGTCGATCAACAACGCCCCCCCCCCCCCCCCCCCCCAAACTGAACCGGGTACGTGTTTGCTGACGTGAAAAATGCTTGCAAGGCTTATAATTAGAGCTTCCTTTATGAAAAACATTCGTATTACTCATATGTATTCCTATGTGTCCGTAAGTATTCGTATGTACCCGTATGTTAGTCGTATGTACCCGTATGTACTCGTATGTTCCGTATGTTACCCGTATGTACTCGTGTGGTGTTTTAGTCATGATCGTCATTCTCAGGTAAAAAAGCAGGCCCACAGGTCGGGCAGGAAAGATTGGGTGACAAGCCATAGAAACAATTGCGTCGGAGGCTAAAAACTCAGAAGGTGCTATAGAAAATTTCGCTTTCCTCCTAAATTAAAAAAAAAGCTATGCGCAAAGGTGAGAAAATTCTATTTACTTTACCAGACGATCTTTGCTTTTGTTGTTGGCCTTCGGTGTTTTATTAATTAGCTAGTGTAAGAATGACTGTGTTTACCTATGAATTATGCATAACTTGTAAACAAGTAAATATACCTTTACAAATTTTGTCTTTCACGAGGCGAAAACCCCTCAGGCAAGTGCACTTATATCCTCCAATAAAGTTAACACACTTTTGACTGCAACCTCCGTAGTTTACGGCACATTCATTGTTATCTGTAACATAGAGTATTCAAAGCAATATTCAAAAGAGGATTACCAAGATGCCACTAGCATCCTTGATGACAGGTTTTCTAATTCCCTATCTTACTCAGGAGCTTAAAACTGGTTAACTTCGTACACAACGACTGGAGCATTTCCTTATATGAAGTTTACGCAATAAAAACGAAAGATAAAAATCACGACGTTTCGACTCCTGTTACCTTTCTCTAAATCTGCTTACCAGTGTATAAAGCGTTGGCAGTCTCTGAAAATATTTATTCACCAAGTGATTTGTTTTAGTGGCAATGTTTCATATTCGTGGATCGTTTCTACACGGTCGACAGCGTTTGTTTTTTTAGCTTGAAGTTCTCACTGCTAAACCAATTCAACGCTGTTCAATGGCTGCTGAATAGCGCCCTGTATGATGATCAGCGTAACACCAGGACACAAGTCGCAGTTAAGCTCATACACGATCTTAACGGAAATACTTCAAGGTTCTTCCTCCTCGATTCGATTATACGGAAAAGTCTTCATCATTTTTCCTCGCAAAACTATCTGATACTAGTGATAACTTAGGGCTCCAGGTGATTTTCTTAAACACAAGCATCGGTAAAGGCAAACGCTATGTTTCGGTAAATGTTATTTTATGTATAAACATATCCGTTAATAAGAAAAAAATATAAGTAAAAAGATAAAATATGTTGTGTACAGTAGGATTTAAACCTACAGCCTCTCACGTTCCGGGGTACCAGCTACTCCACTGCGCCACATCCGCGTCGAAGGAAAATTGGTAATACAGATTCATCATATTGAATTCTACAGAAACGCTGGGCTCTTAAAACAGCAGGCTCAAGTAAAAAAGTCGTACGAGTCGATGGCTGGTTGCAGCTTATCCTTCAAATAAGTCGTTGCTGGGCTCGTTCAAGTGGAGGTGAATTTTTTTTCTGGTAATGTTTCTCATTCGTGTCTTCGTGGGTCTGTTTAGATGTTTATGAATGGCGTCATTCGTCACGAACGCAATGGAGCTGGAGTAGCGGAAGACTGTACAAGTCGATGTAATTTCGAACGACTACGTTTGGACATAAGCTACGAATGACCTCGCGTTCTTGAATTAATACAAAAACTCCATTCTCAGTCTTTCATAAATCATTATCCGAATTCAGAGGCTCACAGCCACTGATTATCACTTATCTTACATATTTTATTGCATTCTAACGTTCGTGACATTTTTTAAACTATTTAATTTACTGTTAGAACCATAGTTATGCTACTTTCATATATTTTTTTACCGGCACTTGCAAATGACCTTGGATTGGTCGAAACGCCGTGATTTTTTATCCTTAGTTTTTATTTGCAAAAACGTCTTCGCAATATATGTTCCAAAAGTCACGTAAAAAAACTTTGAAAGTAAAAAAGAACATTGGGCGTACAAAGGGCAACCCCCTTGAGGTTTTCTCATGTTTTGAGAAGGGAATTTACTCTGTGATGCTGGAACTTTCAGTAGCTGTTCATTGTTTCTCCGCGTTATTTGACAATGCCATAGCAACCGCATATTGAGGTGCCGGGGTGTCAACCAAATTTCGAGCAGCATTGTAAAACCTTACTTTTTAGCATAAGAATTTGCTCTCACGTCGGAGGCTTAAACCTCCCAGACTATATAACTAAGTTTTATTGTCAAATAGGATGTATTCAGAGAGCAACAACGAAAAGGAAACTAATCTTTATCAGCCGCCATTGATGGTTTACTGCCGTTATGTTGTGCACAGCAGAATTATGAGTTTTCAACGTGTGGATGAAATTCTAGTATGTTTACATGAAATCGAATTAAGGCTATCGACTAACTGTTGTACAAGACCCTGTTCTATTTCCTTGTGGTTCCAAAGTTGTTCTAAGTTTCAAGTCGGCTGTAGACAAAACCTTAGTTTCTAACGTTCAAATTATAACAGCAGATGCTGTCTTCCTGTTGTCGTGGTTTTGTTTGTGAAAAAGAACCATAGAATATAAAGAATATGAGACATACTGTTCATGTCCCTGCAGATAATCGTACCTCTACATACTGTTCCATGATACAGACTGTAGCCTTTGCCACAAGAACACCTAAATCCTCCGTCAGTATTTCTACATCTTGCTCCACATACGTTGCCATTTGACTCTGTGATCGCACAAATGCAAGCAGATTGTTTGAGGCGGCATTCATTCACATCTGAAATTGAAAAATTCTTGGCTAATTTTGGTAGCTATAATCATCCCTATGTTACAGTATCATTGCCAGTAATTACCATGGAAACATCAAAATGCCAGATTGCTCGACAGCAAATCATGAGCTAGTACACCACAAGTAGTAAAGCCAAAAACATCGGTAGCAAAAAACAACTGACGAACGTGAAAAAGCGAGGTTCAATATTTCAAGTTAATTATTTCGAGATAAAGATCCTCTGGTTTGCTCTTCCCAGGAACTACTTTGTAACCTGTCAGTCAATCAAGATAAAATCGAACAAGAGACAATCAAAAATAATTCAGAGAAAAGAATAGCGAGAAAATTTTGTAAATGTCACCAGATCTGCCCAGATCTGATGGGAAAGTAGTTTTGGTTGTGGTCAGCCATTTGGTAAATAGAAGTTAAATGTCCATCAACAAAATCTGCTGTCACCCCGCTTGATTCTGGTACTTATCCAATTTTTTTCTTTGTCAGGGAGTGGGTGACCAGCGTTGTTTAAAAACTGATCATGAATACTATACTCTAGTAGAAGGCCAAATGGCAGTTACGTTGTGCATACATTTAAAGGAATCATCCGTGTCAATTCAAAGAATCTCATTTGATCAAGAGTGATGGGATAACATTAGTCAAAACTCAAGTTATGTTATATGCAACATTTTATAACCTTTGCTATACAGGAATACAAAGGTCACAATAATGATCCAAGGCCAACAAGGTTGTTATCCCTAACAGTGGACTGTTCAACTTTCCTTAAATTTCCATTGGTGACTTATAGTAACTGTTATTAATGTACAATAGTGTTTACTTTTTATAGCCTGCCAATACCTTTTCCACTGAGACAAATCATAGCATAACTAAGACATAACGGGATCCTGGACCCTACACAAATGTCCGCAAACAGTCCACATCTGGTTTACAATGCCAAATCATACACTGAGAGGTAAGATACTGTCCCAGATGTGAAAATTCTTTATTTTGTTTAGCGCTCTCTCCTCGTGAATTTTGAGAAATGCAATTTCTTGGGTTCTTACTACATCCTCAGCAGGCACCTGGGCAGAACTGCCTAAAAATGGGGAGAGGTTAAGCGACACACCAATTGGTAAAAGATCTTGAATGGTCTACCATTTTCACTGTCAATAGAGTGTGTGCATTGTCACGCAATAGAAAATAAAATCAAAAACCATGGATCGGATAAAGTTAAAAAATTGTGATATTGTAGACTATAAATAAAGAAGACAGTTCTCCAAGTTTAAGGTGTGTGCGTTGTCCCAAAGTTGAGATATTCGTCGAAATGTTCCGCACAAAATTACAGAGCCTTGTATGGAGCCGCCATGTTGGAGGGCCTCTTTAGTCCTCCAACATGGCGGCCAGTAAATAGTGTAAACATCTGGCGCTTACTTTGGCTATATATTCGACTGATTATCTGAACCGAACCAAAAAATATTTACAAAAGCACTTTTCCTGATACTTAAACTCCTAAACTGGCTAAAAATCTCGAGATAAGTGTATGTTTTTCGACAAACGCGATCTTCGCGTTATGTCACGCACCGCCATAACTTCGAAAGTCAAAATGCGATAGTTTCCAAACGAAGGATGTCCCTGAGCTGGAAAGTTGTAAACAGGTATAAATTTGGTACCTCTTATGCCTGATGAGGATAACACCTTTAGTCGCTCTTTAGTTTCACGTGCACACACTCTATACAACCACTGACGGCCTTCGCGATACTAAGTTATGGGAAGCGAGATTTTGCCTCCGACTTCCGCTCTAAAGCAATCGAAACGGAAAAACAAAAAAGACATCGCAACAAGGATTTTAATAATACTCTCTCCAAAACTCAGAAAATAAATAACTCCCCTTTACAAGACTAGATCGTAAAACTACTAAGGAAAGGCGAGAGAAAAAAACTCGCAATTCGTTTTTGACACGAAACAGATTTGCCACTGAGACAGCTGCAGAAGGACCCCCTTCAACCGTTGAAGTGCTGTTAGCCAAGGCAGAAGCAGCGTGGGACATCTTCATAACCTTTCCTGTTTGCATGTAGTATTCGGCCGTCTGGCGGGATTTCCACCCCACATGCCTAGCTACATCTTCCGGGGAAACACCTATGAGAGACATAATTATCGAGCACCCGCTACGGAAGCTGTGTATAGTTTCGCCATTATGCATTCTGAGTGTAGCCAAGTGGAGGGATAGACGATTAGCAATCGCAGAGCCGATAAATGGATTGTTCGATACGGCGCCTTTCCTGTTGGTGGAAGAAGAGATAGCCGTCTCTTAGATCTATGGACATGAGGTCACCAAGGTCGACGTACAAGCGCAGGTTGGCCACGGGACAAAACAGGAGATCACGGCAGTTATTAACCATAAATGTGTTAGTGTCCTTACCCCGAAGTGTTTTTGCCAAAAGTTTGGTGAAAAAAAGGAAATAATCTCTTTGGTAAAAATTCTCCCAAAGTCTGAGGCCCTATCACCGACAAAAAAATCTAAGCAGAAGAAGGCCAAATCTCTCGTGAAAAGATAACGTTGAGTAGGCGAGATTTGATCGTGAAGTGAGCGGTTTCTTAGGTATAAACAAAGCCGTTCAAGCTTGTCAAAGAAGAATGGTGGGGCTTGCTTAGGGGTAACCCTTGCCTGAGCTTGTTCCTCACGAATAGACGTTAAAGTACTGCCTGATACTGAGGTGCGAGGCTGGATTTCCAATACCCAAGAGTTCCTTCCACTCTCGCCCTCGTACAAGATCGACAAACAAAGAACGCATTTTACCAATAAGGTTGTCCACTGTCCCTGCTGACAACGTGGTAGGACAGGTACAACGACCAGCTTGTTAGGTTCCGAACAATCTGCACGCAGGAACGTGAATTTTAGTCAGTTTTCCTTTGCGAACTTTCCATACCAAAAGGCGGGTAATATCTTGAGGAGAAGTTGCATCCACTGATTTGGGGGTAGGCAAGGAATACAAAAATTACTTGAGTTTCTGTTGGAGTTTGAACTTCTGCTTTTGATAAGGCTTATCATTTCTAATAGACTGCAATGTCACTAGGCGCGAATCGATGGAGGGAAGGCACAGTGGGACTGTTTGAGGGGGGTCCTCTACATTCTGTGAAACACGTTTGAAGCCACAATTCTGACAGAATCGGAAGCTTGCGGCATTGGGGTAAAAGCACTCGGGACATTGAAGTGCGGGTTTCCAGAGCCTAGGGACCGCCGGAAGAAACTGAAAAAGTGGAGAAAATTAATAGGTAAGCTTGGAGGAGAGATGACTAAAACAAAAGACAAAAACCACTTAGAGGCGATATGAACTGCATAAATTTAGGAACGTAACACTATGGATGCGTTACGAAAACCAGAAGTATAATAAAAGGCATGAACGACATAAGAACTACAGTGGAACCTCGATTTAACGAAGTTGCTGGGTACGGGCCAAATTTGTTCGTTGAATAGAGGGTTCGTTATATCCAAAACCTCGATATAACGAATTTGAGCGGAAACGACCAAAATGTTCGTTATATCGAGGTCATAGTTAATGATTGATTTGTGACAGAGGTGACTTCTGTCACGCAATGCAATGCAATTTATGTCACCCAGGAGTGCCGCGTTTTGAGATGCAATGCATTTAACATGATGGCTTTCAGTTTCAATTATTTTCACTTTTGACCAGACGTGCAGCTTTTGTTTACTGTACAAAAGAACGACACTTTCAGAGTAGCGATTTAAAAAATGATTCAGCATAAAGGTTATGCAGAAATTTGTCTATGTAAACAAGGAAACGGGCTTAAGTGTACCCAACATTTCCGGATTTCAAAGATTAAACGCTTTTGCTTTTATATCTGTACCTTTGCCAAAGGCATTGACAGTCCAAACATGACTATATCAGTGACAATCAAGAATTTCTTCAGTTTCTCAACACTCGAGTTGCATGCATCCTCAAAAAGTGTCCTCCATTGACGATATGGAAAGCAGAAATTCTCGCTTTTTCGCACCTGGCCCACCATCAGGATCAAAGGATTTGTTGACTGTTGATCTGTTCAACGTTTATCTTCTGTCGCGTGTTCACATTGTAATTCATTATATCATGTTAGATTTTACGTTTGGGCTTCCGGATTATGTTCGTTGTATCGAGGAATTCGTTATATCGAGGTTCGTTATATCGAGGTTCTACTCCATACATTGTACTGTAACTTTGGCCGGGACATAGAATATCGTTCGTTATATCGAGGACTTCGTTAAATAGGGGTTCGTTAAATCGAGGTTCCACTGTATAAATCAAACGAATATAATCCTAATGCTTAGGCAGAAGGATGGAAAGTGTTTTCAAGCGGACGGGATTCGAAATACCCAGAGATCCCACTGCAAAGGACGTGGTTCCAAAATGGCAGGACCAGACTTGGCCGGGAACAATAAAATACTGGCGTCTGCCTTGGAGCCTAATTTGAAGGAGCTTCAAGCACTTCGGTGAACCAGCGGCCACCAAAACTTTCTGGGGTAAACGTCAGGGACCACGATGGAAAAGATGCATCGTTGGAAACGTAGGTACTTCAGGAGCCGACCAATAAGGACAAAAGGAGGAAAGAATATGCATTTTCCTCTGATGAAATATCCTGGGCGAAAACATTTATGCCAAAAGCTTGGGTACAAGGGAGCGGTGCAAAGAACCTAAGAGGACGACCGGCGCGATCGGCTTGCACATTGAACTGAAGAGCCATCAAGTCAATGGTGTGAGGGCCAAAGGCTGTGTCCACTCGATGCTAGGCAGTAGGACTAAGGGAACAATCAAGATCAGACAAGCTCCGTGAAGGGGCATCTGTAGGGTTATCTCTGGAAGGCACGTACATGAGATTTAAGGATAAGTTTCGGGACATAGTAAAAGAGAAGATATCCTTCAACATGTCTGTATATTGCCGGGGACTTCGAAACATTCTCTCTCCCAACTGTGCAGCAGAGCCTTATTGTCGACAAAGGCGTCAATCCGAGCATTATGAGTGTTAGACAACAAACTCTTCAAGAGTGTTGAAGAGGGCCTGAGCTTCCTTCACAGCGATGGGTAGGCAGCGGGTGGCTTCGTCCAAGAGCCCGCGAGATTCTAAGGGAGGTGGACCGGGAAGTTGAGACACCCTCCCCATCCAGAAAATAAAGCGTCGGAATGAAGGGTGAGACGAAAGTGCTGCTCATTTTTTTTCCAGGGGAGAAAACCTTCCCAGGAATCAAGAAACCTCCAGTGAAGAAGTTCCCGACTAAGTTCGGGTGAAATTCGAAGCTGAGTATTGGCCCGTTTCACTCCGCGCGAAATGGTTTAATAGGTAGTCTTAGTAAACAATTTAGCCGCAGGGACTAACAGAGCAAAAGAAGTGGTCTTCCCGGCAAATTTCTGAATGTTCTTTAAAGATACTGTTTTATGACTCAAAATATCATCTCTTAAGGCTGCAAACTTGTCGCGTTTTTCCTGCGGGAGCAGAAAGGCTTGCTTTTCCGAATCGCCAAGGTAGCCCAAAAACCTGACGGCAACAGAGGGAATCAGGCAGCTCTTTTTAATCCCGATAAAATATACCAACGAGATAAAGGTGACACAAGCAATGCAGCCATTTCGGCCAGTTGAAACTCCGAAAAAGAGGGAGACAGTTGACTATGAGGCAGCCTTAATTGCCCGATTTGCCATCATCAATATATTGTGAACACGGTACACCTAGTGAGCGTACATAACAAGTTGCTGCCAAACCAACAGAATGGTAGAGATATGTTCTTGCCTTCGAACCAAAAGGCAAAGTGGAATATGTAAAGTACCATCCTTCCCATTCGAGCCCAAGAAAGGTAGAACTAGAAGGATGTAAACGAATGTGGTCATATCCGCTCTTGTCGTTAAACGTGGTTTGGTAATGACCAGCACCGACATAGCGAGGAAGATCCGTGATGTAGTCTAAAGAAAATGGACAGTCTTTGATCCAACGGTTAAGGAACCTCTCGTCGTGGCACATGCGCGCGGCTTGCCTGGTTCTACTGTGATTGGCATAACGAGGTGAGGGGGGTCGACTTTACCCACTTTCCCCCGAACAAGAAGCGAACCATCTCCAAAATGACATAAAATCACGAAAACTGTTACACGAAAAAGAATTTGGAAAAGACATGCTCGGGGGTACGTCAGAATTGTAGGAACGGCCCCGATATGTACCATTAAATGGAACAAAAAATTCTTGTACGTTAATGCCTCGTGAAACGTAACGAAAAATTTCCGCAGCCTTTGGGTACTCCTTTAGAACTTCCCAGTGAGGAGGGCACTCTGACAGGCTTCCAGCAACAAAGTTCTCGGGCTTCCGAAAGCGTAACATTGATAGCGAGGCAAAAGCCAGGCGTCCAGATACCAAATCCACGGAAGGAAGAAGTCCGGCCCAGCTGGTGGTATTACCCTCCCAATCGCACCAAACAACTTCGCGATGACAGTGCTTAAGATTTATAAGTTTGTCCGCAAAGGAATTGAGGGGCTTGATCTAGGATAAACGGGGAGAAAAACAAAAAGGAATAACTAACTATACAAAGGTAGATCCCAAATAAAACAGGACATAGGAAAAGAAAAGGGAGGGCAACACCCGCCAGCCTAGCCGGACCAGGAAACCCGTCCTGAGATAGGGTAAGGGAAGAAGACGCCTAGAAGTACAGCGCAGAGCTACGAAAAAAAAAACAGGGAACGTAAACAAAATACCTCGCCAACTTGAACTTAGGCAGCTGCGTCGCCCGGTGGCGCTTGAGGTTGTTGTGCTTGGGCTCGAGGTTGTTGTTCTTGAGCTTCAACCTGTTGGTACTGTACTAGCGGCTGTCCTAGTCCTTGGTCCTGAACTTGTATAAGGTTAGCCAAAGCTTCGGCATTAAGTTCCGCGGGAACGGCTATAACGAAGTGCCGCGTTTTCGGCGACGCGAGACTCAAAGTTTAAAGCAAAAAAATTTAACACTGGACCAGAACGGCGTAACTTGGCGAAAGAGACCGAAAACCAGAAAAGGTTTGCATAAATAGGCAAATGAGTTCCCTGGAGACCTGAGTAGCATTGTCTCCTAGACCCTGAGGTGTTAAAAGGATACCGGCGTTGCGCGCAGGCTAAATCCGTGGCTATTTTGACAGTGAAAATAGTGAAACCTTTCACGGCCATAACTGAATCATTTGCTTTAAAAGGAAGGTCTAAAATTCACTTCTTTTAGTTCTTTCTCCGTCAGATATACTGCCAGTATAGAGCTGACATATAAACGAAATAACTTATGTCTAGCAGGAGAAATGGCAATCAGCTTTTTACGTGTTGTGTCAAGTTCTTGTGACTGGCTGGTTTTCCGCAATGCATGATCCACTTTCGCTATTTTCTTCTTTCGCTAATTTCTTCTACTTTCAAAACAAAACTCGTTCAGTGAATTGCTGAAATCTGCACTTTCTGAAGACGCACCCGGAACTGCGCTCACATTTAGTGAGGTTGGAGTTTTTCCATCATCATGACTCGTACTGGCTCTTGATCTCGACGGTTGTCTCTTTCGAGGGGAACTTATTTTCCAGGGAGACTGATTTGTTTTTTTTCGTGATTTTTCTTTATTTTCATTACTACATATAATACTTGACTTACGCTACATAGAACACTTATGGGTAACCACTATACTAGGAACTGCTCCATCAATATAAGATAACCGCCCTATATCAAAACTTTTCTTTAGGTGTTCAACCTGAAAATGAAGAGAACAGAGTTTTGTGGAATTTGTAGTCGACAAATGTTCACCCGTGGCTCTTCGAATCAAGTGTAGACATTGCTCCCTCAAGGATATATCAGTTGGGATACTGAAAAATCTTTCTCGCCGTTTGGACCGGTGGATCACTCTTGGTTACAAAGAGGAACACAAAAAATATCGATTCTGTGTTGTTTTATTTTCGGTCATAGCCAAAAAGGCAGGAATAAAATCACCTCTTCAACTAAACGCCATACACTTTTCTGTAAGTATTCGGTACTCTATCCCTCACCGCCTCGTTTTCATGTTCTCGTACCGTACCCGAGCAGCATTTATGAATTCGGTGTCATGTCGCGCACGATTTATCCAGAATCAAACCGAGGATAACTGGGAACTTAGCCATGTTTCCTTGAAAACCGCCATCTTGATTTATGTAATCGACTGAACTCATCAAATCTGGCGTACGCCCACGAGCGTTTGACATTTCGGACACAAACAGCGGCACTGTTTGCAATGGAAGATACGTGATGTCTTTTTCATATAGTAGTTAACTATTGTTTGCCTTTGTCATATAGTGGTTATCTATTGTTTTTTTTTTTTTAGAAATAAACAAAAGAAAAAATACACCAAGTACTTACCTTTGCAGGGTTGATTTTATATGTGCCACTGTGTAGGAAAATGTTACGTTTAACAAGGTTTGATTTGGGCCAAAAATGTCCGTTATGAGACAAAAGTTGATGTTAATGAAAAAGAAACGCAAGGCTGAAAATAAAGTTAAGTAATGAACTCTAAATCTAAGAGATACACATTTACGCCGGGAAAATTGAAAATGGCTTTTGGGTGACTGGGACTGGCATGGCGGCTGAGTGACGCGTTTAGCCGAGCTCCTACTTTTGGTCGCCGTTAAAAGTTTTATTGAAAAATTTTCATGCCACCAAAGCGAAAGGATAGACCACTATCTTCACCGCCATTACTTAAAGGGTCGAAAAAGTCACCGGACGAAAAACGATCGAGAGGCGAAAGCGACAAAGTTTTCGAAGCTCTTGGCGGAGAACTTAGGTGTTAAAATCGAAGCTATTTTGAAAAAGCTAGAAAAGCTAGATGTCATCGAGCTGCAACTAAAGGAAGTACATGCGAAAGTAGCAAGCATTGAAGATTCAGTAAGCAGATTAGACTTCTTCATCTTCATTAAGTGGCTGTCCCGCTAACAGCGGTCCGGTCAATTTCGGGTCAGAAAAAAGTTAGCCTTTTTATTTTTTGGACGAAAAGGACTTAGTGTGTATATACTAAAACCAGTATGTTTTGTTGTAATTTCTGCTTTTCTTTTTTGCTACGCCCCGAAACGACTTCAGCTGTCTGAGGAGAGATTTTTGGTCGATTCAGTAATCAAAATTCGTGACTTTTCCGGATCGCGCTGCCTTAAAACAAGGACGTATTGCTCCATATCGACCAGACCACAGCATTCAGATACATTCGAAGTGCTTTGCACCGAAATTTCGTTACGGTTGGATAAAAATTGGATAACCGCAAAAAAATCCAAGATACCTCACTGCGTCGCTTGTGAAAATGAATAAATAATTAGCTATAAGGAAGACTCAAAATATCAAAAGTGGCACCTAAACTAGGTTTAAAATGACATTTACAGCAAAGATCTTTCCATACTCTAACAGATTCTAGAGTTAAACTTGCGGGTATCATCCTTCATTAGACGCGAGCGAACTCTGCAGTTGAACACAAATTACTGCATAATTATGCAAATGTCACGCAATTCGCGGCTAGCGTGATGGCGATTGAATGGAAGCAACCGGATAAGAATGATGTTTGGGAGTCCAGAATTTCCTTTCATTCTGGAAATATCTTATATGCGTAACTTAGTACCCCTTATCTTGGATTGATATTGATGGAAATAGACGAAAGAATGTTTTCAAGTTAATTATGTATATGCCAACACTCACAGCCAGAGCTGAGGGCGGTTGCGAGTTGAAAGCAAACAAGCGGAAAATATTTAACGTTGTTTCAACAGCCCAGAAGTCCTGTTTCATACAAAATAAATCATATTTATCCATTATTACCCTTGGCTTGGATTTCTTTGGGTTCATATTAAGACTCTACTGAGATAACAAGGAAACTTGGCACTTTTAGGTCTAATTTCTTACCGACCTAATAAGATTTCAAGGAACAGCTCAAAATACAGACGACATTCTTTTAGCTTCTTTTGAGTATAAAGAAGTACATATTCACAGTTTACGTGTCATTTACTCCTTTTTTAGCGGCCATTTCTTTTTTAATCATGTTAAATAGCAGCTGTCTGAGAAGTAAAAATTTGTCGCACACAAGCCAAGCTTATCACGTACCATCTAACCGAATTGCTCTAGAAATGATTTTTCATACTTTAGAGTTTGCAGAACAAGGTCTTTCAGGTATTTAAGGAACTTGTCATGCTCAAAATAAATCAACTTTTCTACCTCTTCCGCATCCAGAAAAATGGTTCAGCAAACTACATCTGAAAGAAAACATAACTATGCAAATTTCGAACCTTTTTATACCAGAGATCATATTACAAAAACATGTTGTGATAAGCTGGTGCGAAGACATGGCATCTTGTGAGACAAACTGTTTCCTTTTTTATAAAGATGCAGATGGATGCGGCGATTTTAAGAGGGAAGGTGAGCTAGTACCTCTTTCCGAGTGCAACGCTGGTCAGGAGCCCATTACCCGGAGCTTCCATCTTCCATACTGAACCCCCGAGTCAACCCTGTCCCGTATCTTTTTACAGTTTTAGAAGCACCTCCCACGGGGATTCTCGCGCTGAGTGAGGGGTGAGGGGTGAGGGATGGGGGGTGAGGGGTGAGGGGTGAGGGGTGAGGGGTGCAGGGTGAGGGTGAGGGGTGGGGGTGAGGGGTGAGGGATGGGGGCGAGGGGTGAGGGGTGAGGGGTGAGGGATGGAGGTGGACGGTTGTGTTTCCTCCTTTCTCCGTCTACAAATATTGTTCTTAGTTTTCTTCAAAACATAAGGTTTTTATTATCATTTAGGCCCTGTTTATAAGCAGGTAGGGTAACCCTAGTGCTAGGGTTACCCTAGTAAGAGGGTTACCCTGGCACTCGCACATTTCCTCTTATTATTTTCAACGACGCATTTACAAGGCAGCCAGGGTTACCCTAGCACCAGGGTAACCCACAAAACATCAAGTTCTTTCGCAATTTGTCATATTTTTGCTTTGGAAATAAATTATTTCCAGTTTTGCTATCTGTTCGTGCTTTACTTGCAAGCTCACAGAAGCGTAAAAAGCGTAAAGTTGTCTCGGGCAGTAGGGTTACCCTACCTGTAAATTTTGCTTGTAAACCCGGGCTATCTTTAACCCTCTTGCTAGGGTTACCCTGGCAGTAGGGTTACCCTACCTCCTTTTAAACAGGGCCTTATTAGGAAAAGATGTGAAACAATGTCAAAGGCAATGACAGGTAATAGAAAAAAAAATTGGCAAGAATAAAGTCCGCCTGAGTATAACGTTGGCCTCACATTCTTGACGAATTACATTTTAGAATAAAAATAAGCGATATTAAAGCCGGGTGACGTTTCGAGAAAAGACTACGAGCAGTCCCTATTTTTAGAGTCTGCCGAGGGTGGAGCGAAAAAATAAGATAGCGAGAAAGGTCGAGGCGGGTATAGAAACGAATAAACTTCGTTCGATTTTAAAATCACTGGATTTTTTTTACGTTTTTTTTTTGTTTTTTTTAATACCCAGATTATGGAATTCTTTTTTATGCTAAGAATTTTTTATGTTGTTCCGGAATAGGCCGTGTTGCGGGTTTAAATGACGGCCCGAAAATAAATAAATCCCACAAAAGCTACGAAGAAGAACAAGGCGATAGTACATTCTGGCATGCGCGCGTTGGATTAAGTGTCTGTGCACGTGCGGTCCGATTTGTTGTGCCGCTATTGCGTGGGAATATCTGGATAATTTTCACAGATACATTTTATTATTTTATTCCGTTTTATTACAAATGCAGCTAAGTGTTCTAATAGTTTCTTATTGTTCAAACAATGTTTCAAGTCCCATTCGATATTTTATTGCGGGCGACAAAAGGAGCCCGCAATCCTAATCTCGGATTGCTTTTACAAACGCATGCGCCGCAGTTGTATAGTTTGGCCCTGACTCGATTTTGCTGAAATCTTGAGTCTTCCACCACGAATGCATGGAATGCAAAGAATGCTATTTTCTCACGCGCATCACGTGTAACATTTGGACCTTGGATCACGTGAAGGTCATGCAAAGCAGCTGCGCCGACCAATCCAAATCGAGCGTGTCAACTTGGATTCGACTTTTCTGTTCATGTTGTTGCGTTGTATGCCATTTTCCTGGCCGTATTCCGTCTTAATCGAGAGTGGCAACTGTTCGTCCTTAACTTCAATCGCGGAGCGTCAGAATTGTTTGCCCTTGAGCTGACAAGCGCATAGTGTGAGATGGCGTTCTTTAATTTCATAGAAGCGTGGAGCTAGCGAAAGCTGTTCGTCCTTGACTTAGCAAGCGCATGATATGGTCTGAGATCGTTGTCTTCGATAGTTTTCTATGTTATGATTTTAAATAAATCACACTTGCGTTAAATCAATCATTTTGACTCGATCAATATGCATACTTTATAACCTAGAGTGCTTTTATTTACGCCGTGAAACAGCAACAATTACAGCATATTACTAAATCTAAGGAAAGCAAACAATGGGATTAGTGTCTCGTGAAATGCTCTGGTGTTACTGTTTCACAGATTTTGTCAAATCACTCTATTGTTATTGTCAAAATGGAGGAAAAAGCGAGTAAAACCTGGGGGGTAGGGTGGGGGGTGCTCATGGATTCCCTATACAGGGTTTCAATAAGCACCGACGTCCGACGAAGAGCGTCGGCTTCTTCGATCAGAGACGTCGGCTACTTTCTGCCTAAATTGAAGTAATTAAAAAACGATCCTTTCTAAACAAATTAAAATTTATTTTGATGGGCTTGGATGTACTTTTTACCTCAGTTTCGAGATCAAGGTCACGCCCCATTGCGCTAAGAAATCGTACTTATATTTATACACAATTTGATGCCCAGAACGCTAGAAATAGTGTTTCAGAGCTTCCAGATTTCAAATATTTCTGGGGGGGCATGCCCCCAGACCCCCCTAGCAAAAGTGGCCTCTTGTCAATACCGTCGCCTACTCTTCTCTAACTGGCTGCCTACTTCAAACTTTATTGAAACCCCTGCCTATAGGCCCCCAAATCTTTCATTCCCCAAATGGACCAAAAAAAAATCCTCGCCCGCATTTGCTAACCTTTGTTATTACTAGTTTATTATTTATTACTTATTGTCATCCTCACCCCTCACCCACCACCCCTCACCCCCACCCCTCACCCTCACCCCTCACCCCGAAATAGACCTGCCGCTCCGTTAAGCATTCTTTAGACAGATGAAACCGTCTGAGATGTGCAGATATATCAGCGTTGCACTCGGAAAGAGGTACTAGCTCACCTTCCCTCTTAAAATCGCCGCATCCATCCGCATCTTTATAAAAAAGGAAACAGTTTGTCTCACAAGTTGCCATGTCTTCGCACCAGCTTATCACAACATGTTTTTGTAATATGATCTCTGGTATAAAAAGGTTCGAAATTTGCATAGTTATTTTTCTTTCAGATGTAGTTTGCTGAACCATTTCTCTGGATGCGGAAGAGGTTAGAAAAGTCGATTTATTTTGAGCGTGACTTCCTTAAATACCTGAAAGACCTTGTTCTGCAAACTCTAAAGTATGAAAAATCATTTCTAGAGCAATTCGGTTAGATGGTACGTGATAAGCTTGGCTTGTGTGCGATAAATTTTTACTTCTCAGACAGCTGCTATTTAACATGATTAAAAAAGAAATGGCCGCTAAAAAAGGAGTAAATGACACGTAAACTGTGAATATGTACTTCTTTATACTCAAAAGAAGCTAAAAGAATGTCGTCTGTATTTTGAGCTGTTCCTTGAAATCTTATTAGGTCGGTAAGAAATTAGACCTAAAAGTGCCAAGTTTCCTTGTTATCTCAGTAGAGTCTTAATATGAACCCAAAGAAATCCAAGCCAAGGGTAATAATGGATAAATATGATTTATTTTGTATGAAACAGGACTTCTGGGCTGTTGAAACAACGTTAAATATTTTCCGCTTGTTTGCTTTCAACTCGCAACCGCCCTCAGCTCTGGCTGTGAGTGTTGGCATATACATAATTAACTTGAAAACATTCTTTCGTCTATTTCCATCAATATCAATCCAAGATAAGGGGTACTAAGTTACGCATATAAGATATTTCCAGAATGAAAGGAAATTCTGGACTCCCAAACATCATTCTTATCCGGTTGCTTCCATTCAATCGCCATCACGCTAGCCGCGAATTGCGTGACATTTGCATAATTATGCAGTAATTTGTGTTCAACTGCAGAGTTCGCTCTAGCCTGAATTTCAGCCGTCTCCTCCTCTCGCTAAGTCTCGGGAGAGAGACGTCTGAAAGCACTGGGCGATAATGCTGTCCGGTGACGTCACGAGTGAAATGTGGTAATTTATGAAATTTCACACACGACCTTCAGCGCAAAAACAAGTCTAGACAAAACCGTTAAGTTTTGGTGACGTCAATCATCTCCGCCTCCTTATCGACCGTATGCAAAATTTACAAAAAAAGTCTTAAACTTTGCAGCGGTCCAGCTCGTAAAAATTATCATTTTACTTTCAGTATGCTCGGTTAGCTCACTAAATACACTGGAATTAAATATTCCTTGAAATTTGTAACTGAAGACGGGCGGATTGTAATTGGGTTTCTCAACGGCCATTCGCATGCATGAATGACCCCGAGTCGGAGAGCAAGCAAATCTACAACGCGGCGAACTAAATTATTTCTTTACGTATTCGTGGGGCTACGGACTGAACAAAACTTCTAATGAAACTTATAATTTTGTGGTAATAGGTTATAAGTTTTATAGGTTTAAGTATATGTTCAGCCCGTAGCCCCAAGAAAATACGTGCAGAATAATTTGTTTGCTCGCGTGCAGATTTGCTTGCTCTCGGAGTCATTCATGCATGAGAATGGCCGTTGAAAAACCCAACAAACGTCTTCATTTATGGATTTCAAGGAGTGTTTAATGCCAATGTATTTAGTGTGCTAGCCGTACATATCGAAAGTAAAATGATAATTTTTACGAGTGAACTGCTGCAAGTTTTCAGACTTTTTTTCAGGTAAATTTTGCATACGACTAACTTTCGTTTGGAAAATGGCTGTGCTGCTTTGAAAGTTCAATCGCTACTGACTAGTGGAGCCATATGATGACTATGATATATTAAGGACTTCCCATATCCCGTAGGCAAGTTTACGAATACATCGCTTCTGCTAAGAAATTCTGCAACTGCCTTTTCCTGTTGCGGATAGAGGTTTTGAACTCCAAATGTCGAGCATACACCAGAAACGGCTTTAACTCTTGTGGCTTTAGCTCGCGATTTTCTTCTGCCATCTTCAGCCCTTCAGTGAACGCGCAAAGTTTGGCAATAAAATTATTCAAATTATTCGCGTCAGGCAAATAAATTAACACGGCAACCAATCAGAACCACTACCAGGTTTTCGGGTAGTGACGTCACCGGACAGCATTATCGCCCAGTGCCTTCAGACGTCTCTCTCCCGAGACTTAGCGAGAGGAGGAGACGGCTGAAATTCAGGCTAAGTTCGCTCGCGTCTAATGAAGGATGATACCCGCAAGTTTAACTCTAGAATCTGTTAGAGTATGGAAAGATCTTTGCTGTAAATGTCATTTTAAACCTAGTTTAGGTGCCACTTTTGATATTTTGAGTCTTCCTTATAGCTAATTATTTATTCATTTTCACAAGCGACGCAGTGAGGTATCTTGGATATTTTTGTGGTTATCCAATTTTATCCAATCGTAACGAAATTTCAGTGCAAAGCACTTCGAATGTATCTGAATGCTGTGGTCTGGTCGACATGGAGCAATACGTCCTTGTTTTAAGGCAGCGCGATCCGAAAAAGTCACGAATTTTGATCACTGAATCGACCAAAAATCTCTCCTCAGACAGCTGCAAGTCGTTTCGGGGAGTAGCAAAAAAAGAAAAGCAGAAATTACAACAAAACATACTGGTTTTAGTATATACACACTAAGTCCTTTTCGTCCAAAAATAAAAAGGCTAACTTTTTTCTGACCCGAAATTGACCGGACCGCTGTTAGCGGGACAGCCACTTAATGAAGATGATGTCCGTGACCTTCAACGGGACAACAGGAAACTGGAGCATGTAGTCTATGATTTAAATAAACAGCTTTTGTATATGGAGACGTACTCCAGAATAGAAAATCTAAAATTCTTCGGAATACCAGAGAATGCCGAATTCACCATGGAAGAAGGATCACAACAGGGAGTCGCCTTTGAGAACACTAGAGAAGTTATGTACAAATTCCTGGAAGGGAAACTTAAGATTGAATGACCCCGCGAGAAAATAGAACTACAGAGCATTCACCGCTTACGCAGGCCTAATTCTCTGAAACCTCGCCCAATAATAGCAAGATTTCTTCGGTACTCCGACTTAGAGCTCGTAAACACCTTAAAGGTCATCAAGATTTCCATGTCTTCGAGGACATTCCGAAGGACCTTTATGAGCTACGGAAACTACAAATGAAAAAATTTAAGGAAGCAAGACAGAAAGGATACAATGCGTACCTTAGCAGAGCAAACCCAGACAAACTTTATGTCAACGGCAAATATGTTGCTCCAGATCAGCCTTTGCAGTAACTCTGACTGGATTTAAATATCCTTTTGCGAAATATTGAATTTCTTTTATTTTACTATTTTTAAAATATTTGACACCATTAATAAGGAGCTGGAATAGCCGTTTCTGCGTACCAATTTCAATAGCTTGTATTTCAGAAGATAAAACTCCAATCTGTAATGTCTTTTCCCAGACTTATTTTCGTTTTTTCAATCGTATGCGTGTGTGTTTATCTGTATATATATTTGTTTTTGCCATTCTGGTTTTGTGTTGTGCTGTGTTGCATGTTTTGGTTCTGTGTTCATCCAATCTGCATTTTCTCAGACTACTTTCATGGCGAAAATTTTTGTAGGTAGTGACAACTTGGACAATGCAGGGTAATTTTAATGTAGTCTATTTGGAGAAGTGAATGGGGAGGTGTCATTATCTCTTCGCATGGATCCACACATAGTAAAGGTGTGTGCATTCTAATTAATCCTTCATTAAACTGTGATTATGATAATTTACAAAAAGACCAAAATGGAAAAATAGTTTCGGTCGATTTATGCCTAAGCGGCAGCAAATTTTCTTTATGCAATATCTATGTCCCAAATGATCAAAGAAAACAACAAGAATTTTTGCATGATATAAGCGCATACCTAATGTCCAACACAGATACTGAAAGACTCATTGTAGGAGGTGACTGGAATATCACTTTACAGTCAATTGACAAGAAGGGCGGCACCCCATGGAAATCCACCACTGCCAGAGAAAAACTTCTCACGATGAATTCGCGATTGTCGACATTTTTAGAGAACGAAACCAGCATAAAAAAGCTATACCTATGAATCCAAAGCACTTAAATTGAGTTCGCGGATCGACTTATTTTTAATAGCTCAACATCTCACAAAATGGCTTGAACGGGTTGAAACAAAGGCACGGGGACCGGGACTATGGAAGTTTAATAACTCCCTTCTTGAAGATGGAAAGTGCACAGATTTAATACGAGAAAACTATATTGTCATCAGAAAAAGGTACGCAAGCTTAGAGGACAAAAGACCCAGACAGGAATTAATTAAAATGGAATTGAAGGGTTTAACAATTCCGTATGCCAAAAGGAAGGCTAGAAAAGGCAGAGAACAGGAAACAAAAATTCAAAAGAGAATGGAAGAATTGGATAACCTTATCTCTAACCCTGCTAATACTAATCACATAACCCGCCAATCAAAAGCTGAATGCATAACGTTAAAGGAAGATCCTTGCCTTATTTATGAAAATAAAGCTAAGGGCGCAATTATCCGCTCCAAAACAAAATGGATCGAACAAGGTGAAAAGACTACAAAATACTTTTTCAATTTGGAAAAAAGGAACTATAACCGTAATGTAATTAGATCTTTAAAGAAACCTGATGGTGAATCGATTACGGGTGAATTAGAAATATTAAAGCAAATTGAATTATACTATAGAAATTTATATTCCTCTGCCATAGACAGAAGGAATGATTTGTTTCAACAGTTTGTTGGATACCTTGCAATACCAAAACTCGAAGATATAGTTAGAGATGAACTGGAAGGCGAAATCAAACTTAAATAATGTCAAGAAATTCTTGGTACTTTTAAATGGGAACAATCTCCAGGAGATGATGGATTTACGTTGGAATTCTCTAACTACTTCTTTGATCTGCTCGTACGTGACCTTGTAGACAGCTTTAATTCAGCGTACAACACAGGCGAGATGTCAATCTCTCAACGTCGAGGTGTAATTACTCTAGTTCCCAAGGAGGACTCTGATCTTGAATTACTTAATAACTGGCACCCAATAACATTATTAAATCTAGATTATAAAATTGTTTCCAAAATAATTGCCAGAAGAATAGAAAAAGTCCTCCCGCTACTTGTTTGATCAGACCAATCAGGATTTGTAAAATGACGATATATTGGCCAAAATATTAGATTAATCGACGATATTTTGGAACAAACAAAACTTCAAGATATCCCAGGTATTCTCCTGCAACTTGACTTTCAAAAAGCCTTTGGCACTATTGAATGGAAATTTATCCAAAACGCTATTGCCTTTTTTAACTTTGGTGAGTCCATCCAACGCTGGATCTCAACTTTCTATTAAATATCCAAGGTTCAGTTTTAAACAATGGATTTAGTACAAATTACTTTGCACTTTCAAGAGGAGTCAGACAAGGATGCCCCTTGTCCCCTTTTCTTTTCGTCTTGGCAGTTGAGCTTTTAGCATGTAAAATTAGACAAGACAAGGAAATCCAGGGAATAAAAGTTTTTTAGAAGGAAGTAAAAATAAGTCAGTTTGCAGATGACACTACCCTTCTTATCAGCAATAAAAATTCCGTCAGCAGAGCGCTCAATGTTTGGCAACTTTGGCAACCTCTCAGGTTTGAGACTTAACTCGTCGAAAACCAAGCTTTGTGGCTTGGACCTTGGAGGCATTGTAAAGAAACACCCTTCGGATTCCAGTGGCCTGAAAAGCCTGTCGGAATATTTGGTGGTCTGGCCATATACGGACAACACTGTAAAAACTTTAATTGCCTTCGATAATAACAACATTCTACAATCGCCATGTTGTTGACCTCGTGGTCCCTTTTCGCGCAAAGCCTTATGGTCAAAAAACACAAGTTACTACGGTCTGGAGGGCCAGCGGCCGCTCCATCCTCCCGCCCAGTGAGTCGAAAGGAAGAAACGACAACTTAGGCGAAACTTAAGTTACAACAACAAACAGTTTCCTAGGAAAGAACAAGAAACGTTAACGAGTTCTCAGTTAAATCATAGTTCAACATTGTTCCTTTTAAACAGATTCTTCCAATAGGCACAACTTTGCTGCAGGTCGCAACAATGTTCCATTAGGGGTTTTCACTTCAGCCATTCGAACTCTGCCATCTCTCCCTGGAAAAGTTTTCAGAATTCGTCCTAAAGGCCAATGTGAACGCGGCGCATCATCATTCTTTATCAGGATAAGGTCTCCTTCTTTCAAGTTCCTCTCTTCTTTGTTCCACTTTGAGCGGATCGCCAGCGAGGGTAGGTATTCTTTACGCCATCGCTGCCATATCATGTCAGTTAGTGCTTGTGCCATTCTCCACCTTTTCCGGCTGTTCACTTCACGCTCTTCAAATTGGCCGGGTGGACTGTTTGGTGATGCTCGCCCGATGAGGAAATGGTTCGGCGTCAGCGCTTCGTAATCATCAAGGTCATCGCTCACCGAAGTAAGGGGTCGACTATTAATGATAGCCTCTGTTTCAACAAGGACTGTATGGAGGGTTTGCTCGGGCAAAACTTGGTCGTTAATGACGGTCTTCATAGCTCTTTTCACCTGCTTGACCATGGACTCAAATATTCCTCCCATGTGTGGAGCTGACGGCGGGTTAAAGTACCAGTTGATCCCTTCTTGGGCCAATTACTGACGATTTGTTCTTGGTTCAACAACCTCAAGGCTTCTGCTAGCTCTCTTTCTGCCCCTACGAAATTGCTTCCATTGTCTGAACGGATTGACTTAGGTTTCCTCTCCTCCCACGAAACCTTCTCAGGGCCATAATAAACGAATCAGTTGTAAGGTCGCCCGCTAATCCTAGGTGAACCGCACGGGTTGTGAGGCATGTGAAGATACATCCCCACCTCTTCTCAGTCACTCTTCCCCTTTTAACATTAATTGGACCAAAATAATCTAGCCCAGTGTGAGTGAACAGCCGGAAAAGGTGGAGAATGGCACAAGCACTAACTGACATGATATGGCAGCGATGGCGTAAAGAATACCTACCCTCGCTGGCGATCCGCTCAAAGTGGAACAAAGAAGAGAGGAACTTGAAAGAAGGAGACCTTATCCTGATAAAGAATGATGATGCGCCGCGTTCACATTGGCCTTTAGGACGAATTCTGAAACGTTTCCAGGGAGACATGGCAGAGTTCGAATGGCTGAAGTGAAAACCCCTAATGGAACATTGTTGCGACCTGCAGCAAAGTTGTGCCTATTGGAAGAGTCTGTTTAAAAGGAACAATGTTGAACTATGATTCAACTGAGAACTCGTTAACGTTTCTTGTTCTTTCCTAGGAAAACTGTTTGTTGTTGTAACTTAAGTTTCACCTAAGTTGTCGTTTCTTCCTTTCGACTCACTGGGCGGGAGGATGGAGCGGCCGCTGGCCCTCCAGATCGTAGTAACTTGTAGTTTTTGACCATAAGGCTTTTGCGCGACAAAAGGGGACCACGAGGTCAACAACATGGCGATTGTAGAATGTTGTTATTATCGAAGGCAATTAAAGTTTTTACAGTGTTGTCCGTATATGGCACAGACCACCAAATATTCCGACAGGCTTTTCAGGCCACTGGAATCCGAAGGGTTGTTTCTTTACAATGCCTCCAAGGTCCAAGCCACAAAGCTTTGGTTTTCGACGAGTTAAGTCTCAAACCTGAGAGGTTGCCAAAGTTGCCAAACATTGAGCGCTCTGCTGACGGAATTTTATTGCTGATAAGAAGGGTAGTGTCATCTGCAAACTGACTTATTTTTACTTCCTTCTAAAAAACTTTTATTCCCTGGATTTCCTTGTCTTGTCTAATTTACATGCTAAAAGCTCAACTGCCAAGACGAAAAGAAAAGGGGACAAGGGGCATCCTTGTCTGACTCCTCTTGAAAGTGCAAAGTAATTTGTACTAAATCCATTGTTTAAAACTGAACCTTGGATATTTAATAGAAAGTTGAGATCCAGCGTTGGATGGACTCACCAAAGTTAAAAAAGGCAATAGCGTTTGGATAAATTTCCATTCAATAGTGCCAAAGGCTTTTGAAAGTCAAGTTGCAGGAGAATACCTGGGATATCTTGAAGTTTTGTTTGTTCCAAAATATCGTCGATTAATCTAATATTTTGGCCAATATATCGTCATTTTACAAATCCTGATTGGTCTGATCAAACAAGTAGCGGGAGGACTTTTTCTATTCTTCTGGCAATTATTTTGGAAACAATTTTATAATCTAGATTTAATAATGTTATTGGGTGCCAGTTATTAAGTAATTCAAGATCAGAGTCCTCCTTGGGAACTAGAGTAATTACACCTCGACGTTGAGAGATTGACATCTCGCCTGTGTTGTACGCTGAATTAAAGCTGTCTACAAGGTCACGTACGAGCAGATCAAAGAAGTAGTTAGAGAATTCCAACGTAAATCCATCATCTCCTGGAGATTGTTCCCATTTAAAAGTACCAAGAATTTCTTGACATTATTTAAGTTTGATTTCGCCTTCCAGTTCATCTCTAACTATATCTTCGAGTTTTGGTATTGCAAGGTATCCAACAAACTGTTGAAACAAATCATTCCTTCTGTCTATGGCAGAGGAATATAAATTTCTATAGTATAATTCAATTTGCTTTAATATTTCTAATTCACCCGTAATCGATTCACCATCAGGTTTCTTTAAAGATCTAATTACATTACGGTTATAGTTCCTTTTTTCCAAATTGAAAAAGTATTTTGTAGTCTTTTCACCTTGTTCGATCCATTTTGTTTTGGAGCGGATAATTGCGCCCTTAGCTTTATTTTCATAAATAAGGCAAGGATCTTCCTTTAACGTTATGCATTCAGCTTTTGATTGGCGGGTTATGTGATTAGTATTAGCAGGGTTAGAGATAAGGTTATCCAATTCTTCCATTCTCTTTTGAATTTTTGTTTCCTGTTCTCTGCCTTTTCTAGCCTTCCTTTTGGCATACGGAATTGTTAAACCCTTCAATTCCATTTTAATTAATTCCTGTCTGGGTCTTTTGTCCTCTAAGCTTGCGTACCTTTTTCTGATGACAATATAGTTTTCTCGTATTAAATCTGTGCACTTTCCATCTTCAAGAAGGGAGTTATTAAACTTCCATAGTCCCGGTCCCCGTGCCTTTGTTTCAACCCGTTCAAGCCATTTTGTGAGATGTTGAGCTATTAAAAATAAGTCGATCCGCGAACTCAATTTAAGTGCTTTGGATTCATAGGTATAGCTTTTTTATGCTGGTTTCGTTCTCTAAAAATGTCGACAATCGCGAATTCATCGTGAGAAGTTTTTCTCTGGCAGTGGTGGATTTCCATGGGGTGCCGCCCTTCTTGTCAATTGACTGTAAAGTGATATTCCAGTCACCTCCTACAATGAGTCTTTCAGTATCTGTGTTGGACATTAGGTATGCGCTTATATCATGCAAAAATTCTTGTTGTTTTCTTTGATCATTTGGGACATAGATATTGCATAAAGAAAATTTGCTGCCGCTTAGGCATAAATCGACCGAAACTATTTTTCCATTTTGGTCTTTTTGTAAATTATCATAATCACAGTTTAATGAAGGATTAATTAGAATGCACACACCTTTACTATGTGTGGATCCATGCGAAGAGATAATGACACCTCCCCATTCACTTCTCCAAATAGACTACATTAAAATTACCCTGCATTGTCCAAGTTGTCACTACCTACAAAAATTTTCGCCATGAAAGTAGTCTGAGAAAATGCAGATTGGATGAACACAGAACCAAAACATGCAACACAGCACAACACAAAACCAGAATGGCAAAAACAAATATATATACAGATAAACACACACGCATACGATTGAAAAAACGAAAATAAGTCTGGGAAAAGACATTACAGATTGGAGTTTTATCTTCTGAAATACAAGCTATTGAAATTGGTACGCAGAAACGGCTATTCCAGCTCCTTATTAATGGTGTCAAATATTTTAAAAATAGTAAAATAAAAGAAATTCAATATTTCGCAAAAGGATATTTAAATCCAGTCAGAGTTACTGCAAAGGCTGATCTGGAGCAACATATTTGCCGTTGACATAAAGTTTGTCTGGGTTTGCTCTGCTAAGGTACGCATTGTATCCTTTCTGTCTTGCTTCCTTAAATTTTTTCATTTGTAGTTTCCGTAGCCGTAAATGGTACGCGCTCGTAAACA
>JAHPZR010004780.1:7500-15000 GCA_019787425.1 Platygyra sinensis
CAAATATTGTACATTTCCTCAAACGCATACTACAAGTTGTAGATAATGCCGTGTTTTAACAAATCGTATTGTTATATTTCGAAAACGATCCACTCAGTCCGAGTTTTTAGACATTTTCTATTGTGGTCACGTGACATACCAAATATGGGCGTGGTTCGAAACATTTAAAGCAAACATGAATCGAACAAACATGGTAAACTTTGATGCCCACTGGACTTCAGGAGCCAAAAAAACGGAGGTTTTGAGATTTCCTTAGCAACAGATTTGTAGTTAAGGTTCTCCCCCCTTAAAACATTAAAATTAGACCACAGGCAGACCACTCTATGTGTTCGTGGTTTAATATAGAGAATGTATGAGAGTTATGAATAAAGCTCTGAAAATTGCATATTTAAATCACATCTCGGCCTAAATATCCCAATAAAGTTAAATGAAACCACAATCGATGCATGTATGGTGTTTTTTCGCCTTCCTGGGCCGTCTTAAGCGTCTTACAGTGAAATTACTTTTGGCCGGTTACGGTTAGACATAAGAAGGAGACAAGGCATGCAACTTCGAGGCCGTCAGCCGCGACCTCCTCCACTTCAAATTGGAATTAACGCAAAAATACTGAAAATCTTACCTGAATGGCGACGGATCTTGATAGATGAGTTTTTTCTCTATCTCTTCGCCGAATTTCAGCTTCATCCCTCCAACAGTTTCCGAGAAAATCGACGCTGAAGTCACAAATACAGCTTTCTCAATATGATCGGTGCCAAACTCAACGACCAAAGGAATTCAAGGAATGCAGGCCGTTTCAAACCTACCAATCAGCGCTTGGCTTCCCGCGGCAGCCCGCCGCGGTTCAAATCGCCAACCCTGCCCCGCACAGGAGTTTTGACCACTTCCGATTCGTCAAACGGAAGCTCTTTCGGAAAATCAGCTGGCTTTGTTTTGATGTGTTAACTGCACGTGTTTGCGGCCTTGCAATGGCGGGTAGTGAGTTCACGTGCGAACAACTCGATTGTGTACATGCAGCGCTCGAAGGGCATAACTTTTCTATATTTGGAGAGGCAGGAACAGGAAAATCGAAGGTAGTTTCTGAAATCTGCCGAAGGAAAGGTTCAGATATTAAAGTGATCTGTTCGACGGGCAAAGCTTGTGAAGTCTTCAAAGGCGATAACAACTTAGCCTACCCTGCTGCAACAGTTCACTCGTTCTTAGGAGTAGGTACTGCCAAAGGATCGTTCGATTATGTGTGTAGAAAAGGTTGTAGTAACCCAGTTGTTAGGAAGCGGATCTTGGATGCAAAATGTGTCGTGTGGGACGAGTGTTCCATGGGAAGTGCAAGACTATAGGCCTTTTGCAACAGTTGGTCACGTGACCGATAATTTCTAAACTTTTAGCTACAGCAAAATGAATTTCAGAGCTGGAAAGAGCATGTTTTAAATAACCAGGACACCAATTTTCAGACCAATGCCGTATAAGGTTGAGATTTAATGACGATTTGAATATTGCACAAATTAGAAGGTTTTGTATGGAAGCGAGGAAGCTTTGCCCTCCAGAAACCTTTTCTGTTATTAATCACTACCAAAAGAAGCTGCCGGCATATAACCATTGGAGATAGAAAGAGGGGTAAAATATTAGGAAAAATGGAAATTTCTAGGCCCTTACACCGAAAGGCAAAGATTTTATGGCAGCTTGAAAACTTGCAAAATTACAAGGATTTGTATGGAAAACCACTGGAGCGTGACTGGAGGGCACAGCGACTTCTTTCCATACAAATCCTTCTAATTTTTAACGTCCATAAAAATTCCCCCTTAAAAGATATAAACCTGAAAATTTGCATGTAAGCTTATTTGGAACTGTTCTTTCCATTTCTGATAACATTATGCATTACCAATGATTAATCAGTGTGTTCTTGAAAAGCACGTCACGTGACCAACTGTTGCAAAAGGCCTATTGGAACTGTTTCACGAGATTACATCGCAAATTCGCGTCAATCTACGACCTTTCGGAGGAATGCAGTGTATTATTATGGGCGACAGGCTTCAACTTAAACCTGTCGCAGACAAGTTCGACGATGGCCGGCCGATGTACCTTTCTTATTTATTCCCATCCTTGTTCCCGCATACAATTAAACTGACGATAGTGCATCGGCAGAACGAAGTTGAGGTGGTTTACCGGAATATCCTGCGACATCTTCGCATCGGAAGGTGTGACAACGAAACTGTAGAAGCTATTTTGAGTCTTGAAAAGGAGATCGGTGACCTGGACAATGCAATCCATTTGTATTTCATGAACTTGCTCGTGGATGCCCACAATGTTTCCCGCTTGGATTTGCTGCCTGGGGATCGTGCGTCTTTTACTGCTGCTGACACCGGTAATCTTCAAGGCCTTGATTGCCCAGCACCTTCCGTGTCATATTTCAAGCCTGGTGCCCCAATCATCGTTTTGTATAACATCAGCGCCAATATCCACAACGGCACCCGGGGCTTTTTTGTAAGAAAACTCAGTGACGACACCGCTGTAATCAGAGTAGGTGAGGGTGAACATGTTATCCATACTGTGTCACGGCTTAATGTTGATGATGACGGCCACAGTATTGGCTCAAGATCCCAAATGCCTCTCAAGTTGCATTGGGCAGCAACAGTGCATAAGGCCCAAGTGCTTACCTTGGACAAAAGTAATTATCCACTCATCATATGAATTCACTGGAGGACTACTTTATACAGCTTTATCAAGAGTGAAATCAATTGATGATGTGCAAGTGTTGGGCTTTAGGCGTGAACATGTCTCCAAACGAGACAATATGTTAAATGCCATCAGTGAGCTACCCCAGATAAATCTTAAAAATTGCCCCTGTTTTAGGGATGTCAATTGGCAAGCAATTGAAGATGTACAAGCATTAGAACATGACATCAGTGATGAGGATTTACTTAAAATTGTCCAGGGCATGTTTGATGAGACTGGTGCAGCCGACCAATTTATTAGTATCCATGACAACGAGGAAACTGAAAGTGAATTAAGCATGGGGGAAGTTTTGGAAATGGTAGAGCAAAATGGACATAGGGGTGTTCCAGGGGTAGACCAGCAAATGGAAGAGCTGCTGTATTTCCTTTTGTGAATGCATTTCCCTTTTTGCTTACAACTGATTGTCCAGTATTTACAGCTGTCAAGGTTGAACTGTACATGTAATATTTTGGATGATTATTCTGTCCATTTGAACCTCGTTCCTGGCAAAAAATGTTCTCTAAAATATCTTGGTTTATTATCACAGGTTTAATGCCAGCGTCCTTAAAGTGTATCATTTTAATTTCCACTACCTTCTGCAGCCCAGTGATCATAGATCTTAAATCAAACCACAGCTGGTCTGACAAAAATTCCTTTGGGGAACTGGCATTGTCCTTCCATCTCTGAAGATAATCAAGAAACTCTCTCGCTTTAATCAATCTGGTATCATGGATAGTTGAAATTATGTCTTTCCTTGAGGAAAGATCAATTAGTTTGCTTGTGTAATGAAGAAATCTGATGAGTTCCTTTAGTGCATCTGCCTCAGCTGTTTTGCCCATACTAGCCAGGTGCTCTTTATACTTCTGAAAGAGAATTTTCAAAACCTTTGGATAACAATAAATACTACATGAACATATGCAATGACAATAATTATTAACATGCTGCAGGTTTATAGCATGCAGATCTGGGAGTTTGCTGAAGCATGAGTTCTCTAATTGTACAATGATATAAACCTTGGAGAGGGGTCCCCAATTATCTAATCTATAGCTAAAAGCATTGGCACATTAATAAAGTTTTCATTTATTTATTTATTTATTTATTTATTACATCATTTATAGGGATCTCTCTTAATAGACATGACTCTAGTCAAATTACTAGGCCTGCAAGCTAATTAAGAGGGCATGTTAGTCAAATTCATTATTATTATACCTCCATGAGATATAACATTCTTTCATCCAGTACTTCTTCTGCTAAGCTGTTTCGCATCCTGGATCTTGGTGTCAAGTCAAAATGGGCATCAGTTAGTCTCTCATGCAGAGGAAGAGAATGGTTGGTTTGATCCCATTCATACGCATCTTTCCAGAACTTGAAAATTATCACAGAGTTGTTAACTGTCAACTTTCTTGGGCTTTTTTCTGACAGGGTACTCTTCTTAAGGTGATTTCTGATTTTTTTGAAATTGTGCTATGAAAAAGAAAAGGCATGACCTGAGGTAATATTAATTAGTCATTGACTGCAAATAATTGGCTGTTCAGCCTGCATGACTTAGGAGGTTTTAAAATATTAATAATATTTAGATTTATTATGTAATAGTATACATATGTACATGTAGGCAAGACAATGCAAACTGAGTTTTCGTTGATTTACATTACTTTGGAGTTTGCCATGGCGACAATTTTTCCTCCTGTGTGCAGGTTATCAGCAACAAACTGGTGGTCTGCTGGATCCACATCAGATGGAAAAAGCAGCTTCAGGAAAGACCTGTTGGGCTCCCCTCCATCACATACTACCCAGTAAATTCTAATCAGACAAGAAAACAGAAGAGGCAAATTGAAAAAGAATTCAAAGTGCAGTAAGGTATTGGGATGTTTAAATTTTTTTTATAGTTACCTAAACCCTGCTCTTTCACAGAGTTCTATGCCTTCCCAAAACTTCTCAAGAAGAGTGACAGCCGGCATGCTTTTCAGAGGGAAGTGGGCCAATGCAAACCGGAAACCACTGTCTGTAACAATTGCAAACTGCATCACTTTAGATGCCAGCTCAGGTTCATTATTACCTGTAAAGTATAATTTTAAGGGATCAGAAGTTGTCAGCTTTGCGCCTTTATGGTTACAACAGTTCAGAAAATCGGAGCATGCAGTAATGACAAATAAATGTACTTGTTTATTATTTCCTTACTTTATGTGAAACATTATGTTAAGAGTTCCTGTTATTCTAAACTTTTATCACTGACCTGAATATTATATTTTTCTTACCTTGAACTAAACATCTACCATCGTCGTAACTTTGTCCAAGGGCAACAGCACCAATCAGCTTTTTATGCCCCCCAACTCTAACAAACTCCAAGTCCTCCTGTATTAATTAAAAGGAGAGTAATAATTGAGTGACAGTATTAATTCTAAATTACTAATCAATTAACCATTATATTTTACACCAATCACTCACTAAAATAAAACACAAACTGTATATCTCATATTAGGATATTTAACTGTTCAAAGCTTGCATATATCTCATGATCAGCAAGACAACAATAATCAATTATTTAGTAAAAGTAAAATTTTTTAGGGGTGGATGCTTAAAGTGTCATCAAATGCTGGACTCTATCAATACGTAAGTTATTTGAAACTCATTCACCTGAATAGTCATCTCATCAAATATCAGCCCACCCCAGAGATCTTGATCTTTCAACTTTAGTCTTGAAGCCTCTCTGTGACACCAAGCAACAACTTCCACATTCCAGCCATATGAACTGGAAATGGAGTTCTTGTAATAACTGAACACATTCACAAGATAGCAAGAATTGTTAATTGCAAATAAAACTCTTTGCATCTGTTTATATATTAAAGATGAAACAACAACTACATGATAAATTAAATGTTAGGAGATCTCGGAAAAAATCCGAGTCCCAGATGGGATTTGAACCCCACGACCCTCCGTGATCTAGTCGGATGCTCTAACCACTGAGCTACTGGAGACTCTATGGTGAGCAAGGGTCAATTTGTGGGTCTCGACTGGAACCGCATCACGCGGTTACACAGCCAAGTAATGACTGGCACACATGAACTCACTAACAGCATCGCGCTGTCACATTAAAGCATATCAAGATGCAGCCAACCAACCTCCAAAGTGAGTATATTAAAGATGAAGGGTCGTGGGTTCAAATCCCATCTGGGACTCGGATTTTTTCCGAGATCTCCTAACATTTAATAATTTATCATGTAGTTGTTGTTTCATCTTTAATATACTCACTTTGGAGGTTGGTTGGCTGCATCTTGATATGCTTTAATGTGACAGCGCGATGCTGTTAGTGAGTTCATGTGTGCCAGTCATTACTTGGCTGTGTAACCGCGTGATGCGGTTCCAGTCGAGACCCACAAATTGACCCTTGCTCACCATAGAGTCTCCAGTAGCTCAGTGGTTAGAGCATCCGACTAGATCACGGAGGGTCGTGGGTTCAAATCCCATCTGGGACTCGGATTTTTTCCGAGATCTCCTAACATTTAATTTATCATGCATCTGTTTAAGCGATAAAAATCATTTAAAGCACTGTTTTTAATAATACCTTATGAGTCTTTTGCTTGGAAGTATAAGATGTTGTTTCATGGTGTCAAATGCTTTGGGAGATGTTGAATACAAGTCAAGGCATAGCCTAATAATCCTATAAATATGGAAAAATTTGAATAAGTGTTTCAGTGTTATAGTTATTCATTGTGAGATTTGTTTGGCAAACAGCCACATAATTTAATTAATTAGGTCCTGACATCTTGGCAGCTTACGTTAAGTAATGTAAACAAACATATAGCGTTTTGCAAATCTGCATAAATAAACTTATAAATTTATGTGCCCCTCCCCCTTTTTCCCCGCATAAAGATCATTGATTATCCGCCCTATTTGCACCAACTAGCCCTTCCACCATCTGAATTATTACTGATCTCTTATTTTACATTAGTATTTTTTACGTGTGTAATTATAAGGGATCGACTATGGTTTATTTTTTTGCACTAAGACTAACGTACTTTGGGTGCCATCTATGACCCTTTCCTGATTTGTTTTTTAAGGCCATAACTTGTTGATCAAGAAGTAAGGCCATTTCTCCTTTAATTTCTGTGTTGTCAACAGCACCAAGCATGGTTTCAAAGTCCTTGTGATCCTCGTCTGTCACAGAGAAGCACTCTTCAGCAAATTTTTGTTTCCAATACTTTTCTCTCTGAATTGCATTTCTTTTTTCTTTTAGAACAAGATTTATCTTCGCTATCTTGTCTTCATCGCTAAGCAAACAGTTTTTCGTCTTCATGATATTAGTGTATGTCTCTTTTCTTTTAGCCAAAAGTTTTTTGAGATAAAGACACTCTGTACACGTTTGGCCAGGAGAGGATACCATTTGTTGACATTTTTTGGAAACAAACACTTCCTGTGAATTCCCAAGTCTTACTTTCAAGCAGATATTGTCATTTTCACGACGAACCACAGCCTCATTTCGGTTGTCAACGGCAACTCCTGAACATACCGAAAAACGAGAAAGATATCCTAAAATGAAGAAAAGACTACCGTTTTGGCTTTCGTTTAAACCCATGTAGCGACATGGGCACGGTCATTTCGTGACCCAAGAACGATTGAAGTGTGAAGTCTAAATTTAAGGGATCGATCTTAAGTTGTACCACAACTTCATTTCCATCTATAATCTCTCCGGTCAACCGACTGAAATGAAGTTCAGGAGGATCTAAAAGTTTTGAACGTAAAATCCATCCCTCGTAAGTTGTAGAGATTATCAAATCGGCCCAACTTAATGGG
>JAHPZR010004780.1:20000-22500 GCA_019787425.1 Platygyra sinensis
ACGTTTATGTTGTGGTGGGGGTGGCTTGGGTTCAATTGTGGCAAAACGTTTGGAATCACGGGAGGAAAGTGGAAATTAGCATCGAGGTTAGTGAAGAATTTGAACTTCTTGAAATCAAGCTTTATTTGGGTGGGTTTTTTGTATTTTATTTTATCCTTTTTTTCTGTCTAAAAGCTGTACCCTTTTAATCGTAATGAATCAACAATGAGCGAATTGAATCTATATGAAGCTCATCTCAAAAACCCCCGCATTCGACGTGTGTTCTCCAGTTCCCCTCCCGTGCTGTTACGCATGAGGTCACGTGACTGACACAACATCCCTCCTTACAATTCGTTTGCAAAAATAAAAAATATCTTCAGTTTAAAACTAGGTTCTAACGATCAACGCAACTGCGACGTTGTCCAGAGTTTCTCGGCTTTAGACAGCTTATGTTGTTATCTCCATTGGTCAAACTGTTTCATTCATTCTTTCTTTCTTTCTTTTCTTGGAAAGCCGGCCCTTAAAAGGCTAGTACAGTTTCAGTTTTCTTTCTGGGTTATTCCCATTCACCATAGAGATCTGGGGGACGCCTGTTCCGTTGCTGCCCCTGCTCTAATATATGGTCCACCTGTAACTCAAACTCATGATTACTGTTAGCACTTTGTTCCTCACTGGGTGTAAACTTCTTCACTTCTGTGGCGTTCCTTTGGTACTGAACTTTCTCAGGTGACTCTTTCTCAGGTGACGCTATCACGACATTGTTGCCTTTCTTTTCAACGATTTCGTAAGGCTCACTTTCAAATTTGCCTGACAACTTGTTCAACTTGTTCTTTAGGAGCACATGGTCACCTGTCGTTCATCTGCATGTGTCTACGCTTTCATCTTTTTTCTCCAGTCGCGATCTCGTAGCTCATCATCATTTACTGTAGTTTTGCACAACTGAGACATCTTCGTGCGTATTTTCCGACCAAACAATAACTCCTCCAATTTTTTTTACTTCTGCTTGCACAATCCTCACGTTCTTGAGTAGGCTTCGGGTCTGGCGCTCCACTTCATTATTTGCTTGCGCCCATTGTGGCGTAACGTAGGCTTCAAAGGATCCGGTGGGGTTGCTTGTCCAACTCATTGACATCCGTGACACGACGGTACTTAATGTTCATTGTTTTTTCGATACCGGGCCGCAACACTTTGGTGCTCACTCGTGTGCAATAGCGAGTACTTTCTGTCTCAGACTTTGGGGAATGACAATGCGAGTTCCACGCAAAACCATTTTGCCGATAGCACAGTTCTTCCCTCACTGGAAAATATTTATCACATTTTTTGTTGTTCCAGACACCTTCACGAATGCATCGCTTTATTTCACTCAGTTCCGCATCATGGTGGGAATGTTCCTCGTGTTTTCATGGCTTTTGAGGTGACTGTCTTGGCTATAAAACGTACATATTCTCCTGCAACGTTCCCCATTTTCTGCTCTTCTTGACTCTGGCAACAGCTCAATCGAGGCAGGGAATCTGCTATGTTCTCGCTACCAGGCTTATATTCAGTAGTGTAATAAAAAAACTTGCATACGAAGTACGCAGCATTCAATGTGGGCGGGGGTTCACGACTTCTTCGAGTACAAGCATTCTAATGGCTTGTGACCAGTTACAAGGTGAAACTTGATCCCATATAAGTAAGTGTAAAAACCTTCACAAGCCCAAACGATTGCTTGATCCTCACGCTCAGTCTGGCTTTATCTGCGTTCCACTTCGGTTAAACTAGATAATGACCCGCATAGATAATAATAGGCGTAGATAATGACACGGAATTCTCCCTGCTGTTTCTGAGCAAGAACAGCGCGTGTGTTGCGCCAAGCACTATGATATCATCTGAGATGTTGTGCACCCCTTCAATGCCTTGCAGTGCTGGATAACCTGCTGGTATTTCTCTGGAACTGATGATATCCCGAATATCAATCTTTTATATCGGTACAGGGGCCCGTTTCTCGAAAGCCCCGGAAATCTTTCGGGCCCATAAGGCCATAGCAAAATCTTGAACCTTACGATTACAGAGCTGTTTTATTCACATATTCTTAATATGATCAGAGGTTCCCTTCATACAAGAAGTTTCAGGCGTATACACTTATCCGTTTTTAGATGCAGATGAATTAAAAATGGTTTTACGGGCCCGAGACGTTTCCGGGGCTTTCGAGAAATGGGCTCCAGACCTTTGTGTGTGATGAATGTCGTAATCTCACGGGACTCTTCAGATAATTTGGTGGCACCCCCATCTTTTAGCTTGGTAAACAAATTACTGTTGTTCTTGTCTTGAAGTACTTCATCAATTGTTGAAATAAGATATCGTTCACGTTCTACTGTACCGTTTGCTTGTGTCATGTCTACACAAAGCCTCACTTCCCCGTTGGGTTTTGGGACTACAACTACAGGGCAAACCCACTGCGATGAACTGTTTACTTTCTCAATAATGTCCATGGCCTCAAGCTCATCTAATTTCTTCTCGATTTTGTCCCTAAGATTGAATG